>JAODPA010033165.1:0-36724 GCA_025585075.1 Nepenthes mirabilis | reverse complement strand
TAAACATTACACATTGGTATACACTCTCTATTGTGCTATTGAATTTATATTTTATAGTGATTGCTAATGATTCTCCAACAACAATGTACTTTATTCGTTAAAGAGCATTGTATTTATAGATGTTTATGAATATAATTTTTTCATCCTATTCATATAGTCTCTCGTATGAACAGTCACTTATTGAAGGATTCTCCGACAAGCTTGCGTTAGATTCACTCCAATTCATCATGTCAGTAGTTGAATATTTACTTGTTTTTTTTAAAAAAAAAAAGAAGAAGAATAGTTGTTGGATCAAGTTTCATCCAATTGCTGAAAGTAAACAGAAAACAAAATGGTGTTACCCGTTAATTTTAATAGCATCATTATTGAGTATTGAAATTGGGTATATGAATTACCATCCAATAAATTGTCTGCTTTAGAGGATAGTAACAGATCTGCTCACTGGCCCTACTTTAGGGAAAAAAGAAAATCTTTCCACTTATAATAGGGGCCTCTCCTTTATTCAACCAACATGGAATAATAGCATCCAAAGCATTATTGATGTTCAACGGGACTTAATCAAGTTTATATGTTTTATGTTTGAATGGTGTATGAATGATATGACTATAAACGTACAAATACAGTAGTCCAAAGCCTGTCAGAGCTCTCTTTCATGGCTTCTGGTTGAAGTGATATAACGATAATAATAACGGAAAAAGATGTTTCACGCCCTGATTTGATGAATTTGATTCTAGTCTTTTTCAGCATCAATTACATATTGTCATGTTGCATATAGTCAATCTTATTTTAGCGACACATAATTATCATATATAGTAAATGATAAACTATATTAATAACTGAGGGAGATTTCACAAAAATTTCTTAAATAAACTTGACAGCGATACCATACTTTGCAATACTATAATTTGCGATCTACAAAAGAAAATATTTTACGAATGTATTAAGCAACAAATGTAAGGAAAATAACGAACATAATCAATAGCGGATTAATATAATCTTTGCTTTTATTTTAAAATGTATTTTTAGAAAACGGTATAATTTGCAACATTTTATTAAGCTTGCTTTTGGGCTTGATAGTTTTAGAATTGTTTGTAGACTTCAATACTAAAATTGATCAAAACCAAGCCTGGGCCAGATGCCAGCCGAGTCAAATGCCAAAATTTTACCCGGGTTACCGGTTTGGGCTAATATAGGCCTGGTTTACTGGATTAAAATCGTTAACTGCAACCATTCAACTCAATAAACCAGGTGATCACAGGTCTTCCATGGTTTTAAAAATAATTTTTAAAAAATAATTTTTTTTCTTTTACACTACATCATTGCAACAGAGATCATCGCTTAGCACTGTTGCACAGTAAAAAAATATTGAAATCATAGTATAAAAAGATGACTCCAAAAGTCAAAAATTTTGAAAGCCTACTACTATTTATTTATTTTTTACTACTAGATCTTGATTTGTGCTATTAAATATTTTTGCAAAACATTTTTAGGGAGCCAAAAAGGTCTCATGAGTCATGAAATATTGGGTCATGGAAAACGGCTGTGACAGTCGGACCTTATTTCACCGCATAAAGCCGTCGTCAAGCCTAAATCCTTACCTCAAAATAAATTAATAGATAATAATTAGGTGGACATAAAAATTTTTCTTTTCTTTCATGTGAAAAAACCTTAACATGACATGAGATGCTACTAGAATTATCAATTTCATTCATCCATAGAACAATTAGGAAACATGCTAACATCGATGGATTCTTATAAAGCGGAACTGTTCTACAAGTCTTTTCAAAATATTAAAAGAAATACATTCAGTTCTTCACTAATCAGCTCCGGCCAAATATGCCGTCTAGCTATTTCATAAGCTTCTACTCAACTTCGTCCTCTATAAACCTCTCGTCATCTGAAAATGGCAAAAGTGAGCTATAAAACCCAGCAAGATACTCACATGCAGAAAATATAAACATACATATATATATATATACGGATCCAAGTAAAGATTCATAGCATAACTTAACAAACAAAAATCATCATATCGTTTCTTCTTTAGTTCAAAAATCCTTATTTTTATTCTTATTATCTTTCCTTCAGAAAACTCATAAAAACCATTCGAAATTCTTATCATCTTTAGGGACCGGATGGGAACGGACAACATCGATGAAGGGTTGTGTGAAACCCCACAACCTAAGGCCGTATCCTCTCATTATGCTCCCCGAGGCGGGAGGTAATGCCTTTAATCTGGCATACGGGGCCGTAGTTCAAAAGTCTTATACCACCAAAAGTCTCCCCTTGTGGCCCAGGCGGCAGTCCTCGAGTGTCACTCCAATATCTTTCATCCATCTTTAACAGCAAGTTTAATGGAAACTCGATTCTTAGTTCATATCTTTTAATGGTCATTCGTCATAGTTCGAAAGTTGAAAGTCGTAGAGTTTCACTTGCTGTCCGAATTACATACATTTTTCTTATTCTTATAGTTTTGATCTTAGAAGCCGAAGTCCATTTTTCTTAAAATCGGAGGTCTTTTCAACAAAATCGGAGTTTAAAAGTTGGAGTTCTTTTTCAAAAGGCGGAGTTATTTTCTTAAAAAGGTGGAGTTCAAAAGTCGGAGCTCTTTTTTAACGAAAGCCGTAGTTCGGAAGTCGGAGTTCTAATTTCATTAAAAATCGAAGCTCAAATAGCCGGAGTTCTTTAAAATTCGGAGTTCTAAAAATCGGAGTTTATTTCCATTTAAAGTCCGAAGCTCTAAAAGCCGGAGTTCTTAATCATTCAAAATGTGAAACTCTTTCTCTTAAAAGTTACAAGTCTTTTATTTAAACTTATAATTATCAAAGTTTATATAAGTCGACAATTAATCATATACTTTAAGCAAAATAAAATCTAACACCATGAATATTAGGGTTTCTTTTAAACATGCGATTAAGAACGATAAATCACAAGAACAGAACAAACATCATACATACATAATTTCATAAGAATATCATATATACTCGTGTAGCAAACATGCATAAATATGAATTTTAAAAATAGGGGTGAGTACTCTTACCTGAATTTTTTCTACTTTGCCTTGAACTTTTGGCATTCCTTTACTAGAAAACTCTATTGTGTACCTCTTTCTCACTCTTCTAGTTCTTATTCATAGACCTTGGATCTGGCGACTGTCATTAATAATTTGCAGTACAGCGAGAATGTTTCTTATTTATGGCTCTACATTTTTCAAGAAGTTTTCTTATTAATTTCTAGTTAATTAGATCATTTATGGTTTTACATTCCCAAAGAATTCATTAATTTCTGGTTAACTAAATTTAACAGGATTTAGATTTCTCATTTAAACACATTCTGGTCAACTATTAGGTGTTGACCGGATTACTCCTTCTTCACGACTTCTAGTTAATACTTATTGACCTGATCACTTAATTGGTTTCACTATTTCCTTCAATATCATCATCAACTTTGGCTTTCTTCCTCTTGAACCACAATTCTACTTCGGCCTCACCAACACGCAAAGCCACTCCGGCCTTCAAGGCCACTTCGACCTTATATCACACATTGCACTCCGGCCTTCAAATTTATGGAATAAATTCCAATTTTCAAAACATGCCCAAGGCCGGTTTAGATTTTCTTTCTTAAAGTGGCTGGTCTTAATTCTCAATGATGGAGCCAGACTTGTTTTGCACTAAGGGATAGCCGAACTTCTTTGACATTAAGGGAAAGCCAAACTTCTTTCCATCATGCAAGGGCCAAACTTGATTTCATCTTAAGGTCGATTTACTTTTCTTAGTATATTTTCCGGTCAACTGGCATTGACCAGATTATATTGACTCGATAACTGAAACTTTCTACGTTTTCGAATCTGGGCCGTTACAACGGCTGCTTAGTCTCATGGATTTGTCACTGTTTTTCTATGTATCTTTAAATGAATTGATCAACATACAATAAAATACATATGAAATCCTATGTCATTTCGTCTATCCCTGTTGCCTTCTTATGTAAACCGCCTAGAAGCCATTTTTTGGCGGGCTATTGAAGGAAAACAAAGGCCATCGCTACAAAATAGGACGTGAGGCTTTGTTTTTGATTTTTTAGAACAAAAATGCAAACACCATTTTGTTATGATCGGTATGCCTCTTTATGAGCATATACTATTGGTTCTCTAGTATTTTCAAGATATAATCTAAAGTTTTCGAATAATCCATCTATATGTTCACCTACATATAAATAAAAGATAACGTAGCATCTAATCCAATGACATATATTGCAGGAGGAATACGATAAATATTATAACTCTGTCACTGAATGGAGAAATCTCAGTCTTTGCATACCTAATATGTCCAACACGGAACTTATATCATATTTGAACAAAATCAATTGAATAATCATTCAACTTGACATCAAAATGAGGGAGACTTCAAATGCATCAATATCATTTTATTACACTTAGTTTAGCTGGAATATACCAACAAACAGGAAAGGAACTTTAATCAATAGTCACTTTTGCACCACTAAAAATAAATTCATTTATTTTTAGACTTAACTAGATTGGGTTCAAATCTAAACAAGCCTGATAGTACATAGCGTTGTTTATCAAATCTTAGCTCTTAAACATGGATTGGTTCGATAAGAAGCATTTTAATGTAACCTTTCATGGCTTGCCCAACAACTGTATAATTATCCGAATCCGTGTATATAGTCTCCATTGAACGGGAGAAGTTGAGAATGCAAACTAGCAAAGGCATTGGTATAGTAGTTGGTCCAAGAATCTCTTCTGTTATGTGCATCCATGCATCATCTATTAGCTTACAAATTTCTTCAATAGCTTTCTCCTTGGAACTAGCATAGTCTTTCATATAGCATTTCACAGCATTGGCAACATATTCTCTATCATGTTCAACCTGTAAATTTGGTAATATAGTGTATAAGGATTCAACATCATTGAATGATAGGAGACCAACGCAAAAAATATTGTTTCTATTGCTTGTGCCATGTGACAGACCTAAGTACATATATCACATGTCCTAATATCCATCAAACTAGCTACAAATCATAGATTAAAAATTTGAAGGAATAAACATCCATACATAGGATTCAAAAAATACTGCAACCTTGTGACTCCGACAACAAATCAAATTACGTTAACTTGTCAGACCTAATTCGAAAATATGCCTGCATGTGCTATTAAACCTATCGAAGAATTTCATAGTCCAATATATATAAATTCTAGATTTCAACTAAGCTTATGTCTACTTCATTAATTATAAAATAGCATATGCATACGATCCTTCAGCTCAAAAGAATCACTACTGTATCAAAAATATAAAAGATAATCTCTAATATACATCATACAACATTCTTAAGTCCTAAATTAGGCATTGATCATTTATTCCCACTCGTCGGGTATAAACTCATACTAATCATCTGAAGAGTTAGCAACAATAGTAAGAAATGAGTTAAATACTCAACAAGGCACATATGTACATCAATGAACATCCATACCTTATCTTTGAAACAAATTATTATATATATCAGAACGATTAGAGCAAACGAATAGTCATAAAAACATAATCAGAATAGAAATACTTTCATGATAAATTTCAAATTCCTTCAATTCCTTTCCGTTTTCTTATCCATTAAATCGTGCTGAAAACTTATTTTTGTTGGGCACTAGAGCTAGTAGGTCTTACTGGTTAGTGGAACGGTTGATCGAAATATGGATTATACTTGCTCCTATATAATCAAAAGCCTTCTCTTCTTATTCATGATCCAGAGGCAGGCCATCTACATATAACTCTACAGACGATATCCTAGCCGCAAAGTAGTCCTTAGTAAATAACGATCTTTCATTATAATATATTAAGACATACCAAAATATATTATCTAATGAACATTTATTAGTCCAGTTTTTTAACTTCTTAATTCATTGGAAAATTCTACTCTTAAGTCCATACATCTTTGGTTCTCACCCTTTTGGATAATAGCTCATAAGTCATTAACTTAATCAAAGAATATCCCACCATAATTTCTTTCTATAAAGCTTGCATATTTTTACCATGGCTATTTCTTAATCATTGATAGTTCATCAATAATGCAGATAAAATAAAATATCCAAATAACAAAAGAAAACTTAATATCTAAAATAAAATATGCACTATATGTTGACTAAGCATAAATGACATGGGACAAATTTGAAACTCATAAACTCGAAGTATAACCAAGTAGAAATAAGATTTTTAGCATTTAAATATGAAGAGAAAATTTTCATAATATGCATATTTAAGATACAAGTAAATAAATGGTGATTTTCGATAAATTTTGCTATAAAAATATGGAAAAGTAATAAATATGCACATTTTTTATGTTTTAACTTCAAAATCTCAACTAAGATGAGTATTAGAATGAAAATATTCAAAATAAATGGAAATAAATAACAACCAAAAAGGAAGTTTGGAGTGCACTTGTTTTAACCTGATTTACAAGTTTTCTTACTCAAATCATCTGAATTTAAGCTCTCAAGACCTCTCCTTCACCTTCTCTCTCTTTTCTTTCCTTCCCCTTTGCCTCTCTCTCTCCTCTCTGCTCAAAATCATGCAAAAATTGCCGGAAAGGAGCAAATGCCACCTTTTAACAATTCCGGTACTTGAGCATTGGTCGAGTGCCCCTCGAACACAGAGATCAAGAAATCATGTTCGAGCACACCTCAGAAGCTCATCGAGTGCTTCCATTCTAGAAAGGGCACTCTGCGTGCACCTCGGGTGTGCCTCAACCGCGACAATTCTGCCAAATGCGTCCTGGGCGTACCTTAGGCATCACTCAAGTGCCGAGCCTCCCACATCTATTTTCGCTTCCGATACTTAATTTTTTGCGTACTCTAAATCTAATTTTAATTTTATTAATTTAATTATTTCTAATTATAATATTTTAAAAATCATAACCTCACATGCTATGACCTACAGCATAAAATAACATTATAGTCACATCAATTGTAAACCTTTTATTGTTTGAGCACTTTTGGGAAAGTTTGCACCTCATAGTCACCTATATCATCTTTGAGCCTTCCAACCACACAAGAAGCTTTCATAGCCTTGAAGTTTTTATAAATGCTTTCGAGAGATTCCTTGGTTGTAATTTCTCCCATGCCACGAAAGGATGCAAATAACACACATGAGACAGCACTACTTGCAATACCATTCTCAAAGCGCTCTTCAGATGTTGGAGTATATTTCTCCCAGGCCCATCTTGCCTCTTGTAAGTAGGCTCATGGTAAAGATTTTAGCTATAATGGAAAAAAATCAAAAAAAGTTTTGATACTCTAACAAGGAAAACAAATGGAGACATAAACAGTATATAAATATCTATATATAGACTCCTATATTTAGCAAAATGTTAATAATATTACTATAATTTACATATTTTTCATACTTCATCACGTGTGTAGTTCATGCAAAATGATCTCCCTTCCTTTGCCAGATCTTGTTCAATCTCTTCCAAAGTTTCTAAAGTGAATTGATATATAATTTTCATGTAATTGGGAAGTTCTTTTTTATAATTATTGTCCAACCTAAAATTTTACCAAGAAGCCAGATTAACAAATCAATTCCACGAGATCTCAATCAACGACATAAGTAAACATCTCACTAACCTCTGAATTGCTTCTGTGAAAAGTTCAAGATCTTCAATTGTAGTAGTGCAGTTATCATATGTGTCATCAATCAATGTGAGAATTTCGAATAGTTGGGTATATGCTATTCTACCCCTAGAGTACTTCGGCTCATAATACATCGCTAGTGAAAAGAAATAGGCTTCTACCACTCGATCTCTTGCGTAAGGTAGTTCATTGATAATATTGGTACGTCTCCACCACCTATTTAGTTTATGAGATAAAATTAGAATAATAATGACATACACAATCACATATATAGAAAGCCTAATGATTTAAATAGTAAATATTATGTACCTCATAAGATCATGGAGCTCCTTCTTGTGTAAAGATTGAAGCAAGTTAAAATTCAACTTTGCAAGCTTTAGCAAAGTTGTGTTATGGGAAGAATTATGCCCATACACGAAGATGTACCATCTTGACTTCAGCCATTCCATGTTCTTATAGATGGGGTGCTTCAATGCATGTGTAACTTCCACTTCCAAGGGATTACTAGATTGTATAGCTATTCATTCAAGGTGAGTTGTTGCAAATTTAAGTGCTTCATTCAAGATTTCTTCCCCATGCACTTTAAGATGTGAAGCCTCATACAAGCTTAACATGCCCATAACGTCTCCAGTTATGAATTCCTTGAAATTTTTCTTTTTATCTCTAATTTTTTTGAAAATATCTAATTTAACAGAAAATAATTTTCTATAAATTTTTCACCAATATTCACTAATAAGTATGTACAAAATTTCTTGCAATCAAGTTCTTTAAATCTCATAGAACAAGTCATGAAGAGACAATTGTTATATATGATATCCTAGTTTAAAACATAGGCAAATAAAGCAGTGGCAAGAAATTTTTATTTCATCTAGGATTAGGTCAAGAGGAATTAAAAAGTGATAACAAAAAAAGTTTGATATAGTTGAGATAATAAGTTATGATATAAAATTATTTGTAATTCAGAACATATAATAATAAATGTGTAGAATAAATGAAGCAGATTCCAAAAAGTATGGCCACTTTATTGGAGTAAAATATTTGACGTTGTTTATATTCAAATCATTCTAGGTAAATTTAAAAGCAGTTATCCAATTTTTCACCTAGGGTCCTAGTAGAAGCAAAGACCATAAGCAATTGCTAAAACAACATAATGTCAAATATAAAGAAATACAACTAATATCTTCATGTTAACTAGCGTTTGTGCATTATCTGTGCCAGATCATTTTTTTGTGCTAACCAATTTTTTCATGAACTATAAAACAAAATGACTTGTTGAAGTGCTTTACGTATCTATATTCATGTGATTATGATAAGAACTTTATAGTGCAAGGAGAAAATGCAAGGAGAAAAAGAAAGAACTAAAATAAATGATATCCATAACATGATTGGTACATTAAAAGGAAAATAAATAGGCATACCTGTTAACATATAAAATCCACTTTGTCTTAGTAGACAAAATCGAAGGGAAGAATAATAGAGATCATCATCCCCATGGGCATGACCAAGATATATTTCTTGTAAAGCATTTGCAATTTCATTCTCAAAATAGTATGCTACCCAAGGCGCTGGAGAGCATCGATGAATTGAAGTTGTTTTGAGGGGATATGGGATTCCAACTCCCTTTTTGCTTCATCTTTTAGCTCCTCTGTCTGCTTCACCTTTTGGGCTTGGGTTACCTAATCATGAGAATACTGAATTGCTTGTCTACACAAGTAAACACAATATTTTAAACTTTCTTATTTCAGTTCAAGCAAGTGTTATATATATATATGTATGTATATTTTCTAGGCTTTATTAGCTCAAAGCACATGTATAATGTAATTATGGCATAACCAAATTACATGATTATCGATTCTTGACATATACGTAGTCAATGCAATAAATTAGAAATTATGTATTATTTACGATACTTTTCAATCATTTGCTATATTTTTTATTTAAATTTGTACTGTGTCATCATAATATTATTAATTTGTCTAAATTTGGGTAAGCATAGAAAAATACAAAATATAGTTCATATATGATTTCTATTATTATTGAATTTTAATGTATTTACCTCATTATTTGGAAAGTAATTGAGAAAAAAATTACCCCAAATATCAGGGTGAAAATTCACAATAGCACCTATCTCATGTTCAGCAATGTTTGGAGCTGGAGCTATTGAGATTTTTGCTGTTTGAGTGAAAGTGTTGTCAATAGAAAGATATTCTATTTTGATGAATATGTGGATAATGGAATGCTGGATTCCAAGATCTTGGTTGGTTGAAATTATATGTTAAGAATTTCAATCTAAAAGCATGTATTTATAGGGTCCAAACATTAAACTTTCTACACTAAGCTTGGGTTCTTGAGTTGCACGAGGTCCAATAATTTTATTTACACTATTTTGTTGTGCTATTTAAAAACGAGCCAAGACCCATTGTCTAATTTAATAAGTACAAGCTGTCGGTTTGGTTAACTAACAAAGGAATCTAACTTTTATTGATGAGAAGATTAATATTTTAAAATAATATTAANAGATCTCATTCAACGACATAAGTAAACATCTTACTAACCTCTGAATTGCTTATGTGAAAAGTTCAAGAGCTGCAATTATACTAGTGCAGTTATCATATGTGTCATCAATCAATGTGATAATTTTGAATAGTTTGGTATATGCTATTCCACCCCTAGAGTATCTCGGCTGATAATACATCGCAAGTGAAAAGAAATAGGCTTCTACCACTCGATCTCTTGCGTAAGGTAGTTCATTGATAATATTGGAATGTCTCCACCACCTATTTAGTTTATGAGATAAAATTAGAATAATAATGACATACACAATCACATATATAGAAAGCCTAATGATTTAAATTGCAAATATTATGTACCTCACGAGATCATGGAGCTCCTTCTTGTGTAAAGATTGAAGCAAGTTAAAATTCAACTTTGCAAGCTTTAGCAAAGTTGTGTTATGGGAAGAATTATGCTCATACACAAAGATGTACCATCTTGACTCTAGCCATTCCATGTTCTTATAGATGGGGTGCTTCAATGCATGTGTAACTTCCACTTCCAAGAGATCACTGGATCGTATAGCTATTGATTCAAGGTGAGTTGTTGCAAATTTAAGTGCTTCATTCAAGATTTCTTCCCCATGTACTTTAAGATGCGAAGCCTCATACAAACTTAACATGCCCATAACGTCTCCAGTTATGCACTCCTTGAAATTTTCCTTTTCGTCTCTAAATTTTTTGAAAATATCTAATTCAACAGAAAATAATTCTCTATAAATTTTTCACCAATGTTCATTAATGAGTATGTACAAAATTTCTTGCAATCAAGTTCTTCAAATCTTATAGAGCAAGCCATGAAGAGACAATTGTTATATATGATATCCTAGTTTATAACATAGGAAAATAAAGCAGTGGCAAGAAATTTTTATTTCATCTAGGATTATGTCAAGAGAAATTAAAAAGTGATAACAAAAAAAGTTTGATATAGTTGAGATAATAAGTTATGATATAAAATTCTTTGTAATTCAGAACATATTATAGTAAATGAGTAGAATAAAAGAAGTGGATTCCAAAAAGTATGGCCACTTTATTGGAGTAAAATATTTGACATTGTTTTAGTTGAAACATGTACTTTTGATATGTTATGAATTATATTCAAATCATTCTCCATAAATTCAAAAGAAGTTATCGAATTTTTCACCTAGGGTCCTAATAGAAGCAAAGATCATAAGCAATTGCTAAAGCAACATAACGTAAAATATAAAGAAATACAATTAATTTCTTCATATTAATTAGCGTTTGTGTGTTATTCATGCCAAACCATTTTTTGGTGCTAACCAATTTTTTCATGGACTATATACCAAAATGACTTGTTGAAGTGCTTTATGTATCTATATTCATATTATTATGATGAGAGCTTCATAGTACAAGGAGAAAATGCAATGAGAAAAAGAAAGAACTAAAATAAATGATATCCACAACATAATGGGTACATTAAAAGGAAAATAAATAGGCATACCTGTTGACACATAAAATCCACTTTGTCTTAGTAGACGAAATCGAAGGGAAGAATAATAGATATCATCATCCCCATCGGTATGACCAAGATATATTTCTTGTAAAGCATTTGCAATTTCATTCTCAAAATAGTATGCTATCCCAAGGCGCTAGAGAGCATCAATGAATTGAAGTTGTTTTGAGGGCATATGGGCTTCCAACTCCCTTTTCACTTCCTCTTTTAGCTCCTCCGTCTGCTTCACCTTTTGGGCTTGGGTTACCTAATCATGAAAACATTGAATTGCTTGTCTACACAAGTAAACACAATATTTTAAACTTTCTTATTTCAATTCAGGCCAGTGTTATATATATATGTATGTATATTTTTTAGGCTTTATTAGCTCAAAGTACATTTGTAATGTAATTATGGCATAACCAAATTACACGATTGTCGATTCTTGACATATACTCATATGTAGTCACTGCAACAAATTCGAAATTCTAAATTGTTTACAGTACTTTTCAATCATTTACTATATTTTTTATTTAAATTTGTACTGTGTCATCATAATATTATTAATTTGTCTAAATATAGGTAAGTATAGATGAATTCAAACGTCAAAAATTTTAAAAACCTATTACTATTTACTTATTTTTTACGACTAGATCTTGATTTGTGCTATTAAATGTTTCTGCAGAACGTTTTTAGAGAGCCAAAAAGGTCTCATGAGTCATGAAATAATGGGTCATGGAAAACATCTGCTTATTCTCATGTACCTTCCGCTATTTTTCCATGTATCTTTAAATAAATTGATCGACATATAATAAAATACGTATGCAATCCTTTGTCATTTCATCTATCCCTATTGCCTTCTTATGTAAACCACCTAGAAGTCATTTTCTGGTGGGCTATAGAAGGAAAACAAAAGCCATCGCTACTAAATATGACGTAAGGCTCTGTTTATAATTTTCTAGAACAAAAACACAAACACCATTTTGTTATGACCGGTGTGCCTTGTTATGAGCATACACTATTGGTTCTCTAACATTTGCAAGATATAATCCAAAGTTTTTGGTTAATCCATCGATATGTGCACCCACATATAAATAGAAGTTAAGGTAGCATCTAATCCAATAACATATATTGCAGGAAGAATACGACAAATATTATAACTCTATCACTGAATGGAAAAATCTCAGTCTTTGTATGCCTAATATGTCCAACACAAAACTTATATCATATTTGAACAAAATCAATTGAACAATCATTCAACTTAACATCAAAACGATGGAGACTTCAGATGTATCAATATCATTTTATTACACTTAGTTTAGCTAAAATATACCAAGACATAGAAAAGGAACTTTAATCAACATTCACTTTTGCACCACTAAAAATAAATTCATTTATTTTTAGACGTAACTAGATTGGGTTCAAATCTAAACAAGCCCGGTAGTACATAGCGTTGTTTATCAAATCTAAGCTCTTAAACGTGGATTGGTTCAATAAGAAGCATTTTAATGTAATCTTTCAGAGTTTGCCCAACAACAGTATAATTATCTGAATCCGTGTATATAGTCTCCATTGAACGGGAGAAGTTGAGAACGCGAACTAGCAAAGGCATTGGTACAGTAGTTGGCCCAAGAATCTCTTCTGTTAAGTGCATCCATGCATCATCTATTAGCTTACAAATTTCTTCAATAGCTTTCTCCTTGGAGCTGGCATAGTCTTTCATATAACATTTCACGGCATTGGCAACATATTCTCTATCACGTTCAACCTGTAAATTTGGCAATATAGTGCATAAGGATTCAACATCATTGAGTGATTGGAGACCAATGCAAAAATATTGTTTCTATTGCTTGTGCCATGACTTCATAAAATGAAATAATATTATAATCACAATAATTGTAAACGTTTTATTATTTGAGCATTTTGGGAAAAGTTTGCACCTCATAGTCGCCTATATCATCTTTGAGCCTTCCAATCACACAAGCAGCTTTCATAGCCTTAAAGTTTTTATAAAGGCTTTCGAGAGATTCCTCGGTTGTAATTTCTTCCATGCCAAGAAAAGATGCGAATAATGCACATGAGACAGCACTACTTGCAATACCATTCTCTAAGCGCTCTTCATATGTTGGAGTATATTTCTCAGAGACCCATCTTGCCTCTTGTAAGTAGGCTTGTGATAAAGATTTTAGCTATAAAGGGAAAAACTCAAATTACAATTACTTTGCTTAGTTTTGATACTCTAACAAGGAAAACAGATAAAGATATAAACAGTGTATAAATTTCTATATATAGAGTCCTATATCAAGCAAAACCTCAATAATATTACTATTATTTAAGGATTTTTCATACTTCATCACGTGTGTATTTTATGCAAAATGATCTCCCTTCCTTTGCAAGATCTTGTTCAATCTCTTCCAAAGTTTCTATAGTAAATTGATAGATAATTTTCATATAATTGGGAAGTTCATCTTTATAATTAATGTCCAACCTGAAATTCCACCAAGAAGCCAGATTAACAAATCAATTCCACAAGATCTCAATCACCAGCATAAGTAAACATCTCACTAACCTCTGAATTGCTTCTGTGAAAAGTTCAAGCTCTTCAATTGTAGCAATATAGTTATCATATGTGTCATCAATCAAGGTGATAATTTTGAATAGTTGGGTAAATACTATTCTACCCCTAGAATACCTCGGCTCATAATACATCGATAATGAAAAGAAGTAGGCTTCTACTACGCGATCTCTTGCGTATGGTAGTTCATTAATAATATTGGAACGTCTCCACCACCTATTTAGTTAATGAGATAAATTTAGAATAATAACAATAATATATACAATCACATACAGAGAAAGATTAATGATTTAAATTACAAATATTATGTACCTCAGTAGATCATGGAGCTCCTTCTTATGTAAAGATTGAAGCAAGTTGAAATTCAACTTTGCAAGCTTTAGCAAAGTTGTGTTATGGGAAGAATTATGCTCGTACATGGAGATGTACCATCTTGACTGTAGCCATTCCATGCTCTTATAGATAGGGTGCTTCAACGCATGTGCAACTTCTACTACCAAGGGATTATTAGATTGTATAGCTATTGATTTAAGGTGAGTTGTTGCAAATTTAAAAGCTTCATTCAAAATTTCTTCCCCATGCGCTTTAAGATGTGAAGCCTCGTACAAGCTTAACATGCCCATAACATCTCCAATTATGGACTCCTTGAAATTTCCATTTTCTTCTCTAAAGTTTTCGAAGGTATCTAGTTTAACAACAAAAAATAATTATCTATAAATTTTTCAGCAATATGTATTAATAAACATGTACAAAATTTCTTGCAATCAAATTCTCTAAATTGCATAGGACAAGTCAAGAAGACATTTTATATATATGGTATCCTAGTTTCCAACAGAGGACAAAAAAGCATTGGTAAGAAATTTTTATTTCTTTTAGGTTGAAGACAAGAGGAAATGGAAAACTAACAACAGCAAAAAAGTTGGATAAAGTTAAGGTAAGAAATTATCACATAAAATCTTTTATATTTCACGTAATATTGCAATAAATGAGTTGAATAAATGAAGTGGATTCAGAAAAGTGACACCACTTTGGGGAAGTAAAATATTTGATATTGTTTTTGTTGAAATACGTACTTCTCATAAGTCATCAACTATATTAGAATCATTCTCTATAAGTTCAAAAAAAGTTATCCCATTTTTCACTTTGATTTTTATTAGACACTAAAGACGTTAAGCGAATACTAAAGTAAAACAACTAAAAATATAAAGAATATAGTTAATATCTTCATAGTTATTTCAAGTTTGTGCATGACATATGACCAACCATTTTTTTATGCCATGTAGTTGTACCAAAAATCACTAATTGAATTGCTTTGCCTATCTATATTCTTGTGATTGTAAAGAAAATTTCATGGTGCAAGGAGAAAATGTAAGGAGAAAAAGAAAGAAATAATAAGAAATATTATTTATGACATGAGTATATAAAAGAAAAAAAGGTAAACATACCTGTGGGCACATAAAAGCCACATTGTCTCAATAAACGAAATCGAAGAGAAGAATGATAGAGATCATTATTCTCATGGGCATGGCCATGATATATCTCTTGTAAACCATTTGCAAGTTCTTTCTCAAAATGGTATGCCACCCCAAGCCTCATGAGAGAATTGATGAATTGAAGTTGTTTTGAGGGTACATGAGCTTCCAACTCCCTTTTGACTTCCTCTTTTAGCTCCTCCGCCTGCTTCACCATTTGAGCATGGGTTGCCTAATCATGAAAATAAAAAATTCCTTGGCCATGTTGTCAAAACAATATTTCAAACTTTCTTATTCCAATTCAAACCAATTGTATGTTATGTAAGTATGCTCCTTAGCTCTATTAGCTCCAAAATTATGACATAATCAAATTATATGACTTTCAATTCTTGACATATACTCATATGAAGTCTACGCATCAATTCATAATTTTGAGCCTCCAGTGGTACATTTTGGCTGTTAAGTATAATTTTTTCTTGAAATTTGCACTATATTATCATAATATTATTAATTTTTCTAAATATAGATATGTGTAATGTAATACAAAGTAGAGTTCACATCTAATCTCTATTATTATTGTATTTCAATATATGTACCTCATCATTTGGAATATAATCGAGGAAAAGATTACCCCAAATATTAGGGTGAAAATTCATAATATCATTAATATTAGGTTCAGCAATTTTTGAGGAAGGAGCTGATAGGATTTTTGATATTTGAATGGAGGTGTCGTCGGTAGAAAGTTGTTCCATTTTGATCAATATGTGGACAATGGAATGCTAGCTTCTAAGATCTTGATTGATCGAAATTGTATGTAAGAATTTCTGTATAAGATCATGTATTTATAGGTCCCAAATTTAAGCTTTCTACAATTAAAAAGATTGGGTTCACACATTGTAAGAATTCCAATCAATTTCTTTATTTAATATTGGAGTTGTGACGTCCTTAACGACAACCACACGATCTTTTTTGTGCTATTTAAGAAGGGGCCAACACCAAATTGTGCTATTTAATAAGCACGAGTTATTGGTCCAATTATGACTCTAAAATAATGCAATGAATGGTTCCCTTTCTATCCTTTCCTTTCTTTGTATAACTTGTGTAGAAAAGAAAATAATTATTTTTGATCCCATTAAATTGATTTATTTGTTGTTGTGACTCACTTATTAATTTGTGATTAATTAAATTTTCACTACCTTTTATTAAAATAAGATTATACTTATTTTAGATTTACTCTGTTAAAAAATTATAAAAATATAGCAAATGATAAATTTTTATGACCATTTTTTAAAAATAATTTTACTTTATATACTGATCCTATTAGAAAAAATATTCTTAGATTCACCCTTATTTTCACCTCCTTTTATGAACTAATTCAAGAAACAATCGTTGATGTCATGAGGAGAACTTTTGGTAATTAAAAATTGGTCATTTATCTATTCTATAAAAGAAATTGAAACCACCAACATTCATGGGTGCACCACACTCACTAATAGATTGTGCTTGTTCAAAGCAAGAACAGTTTGCGCATAATAATTGTGAGTATGCAAGTTATAATCATCAAGTGAAGATTTTGTTATTATGGATTTAGATATGCTATCCATATATTCAAGATGGTAATTTCTCAAAAAAATAAAATAATTATTATCCTGTAATTAATATTTAATCTCATAAATTATTTTACACAAGGTAATGATTTTTATCCAACTTTGTTGAAATAGGTTATTCAAATAAAGCAGTCTTTAAAGAAGAATATGAGGATTTAAAAACAACTATTATAGTATTACCACCATCTTAGAATTTTTGGAACACACAATAACGTGTGTTATAAATTTAAATTTGACCCAGGAGGTTTCAGAGCAGATTAATGAATTTTTTAATACGAATCTTATACTCTACAACCAAAATGAAAAGGTCACAAGTTGGAAGAAATCTGACCCATCTAACGATCTTTCTTCTGTCAAATTGTCTTTTCTAACATTCAAATTCAAATCTATTAGCAGCCCCAATCCTGAAGGCTAATTAAAGACAATAAACGTGTTAGTCTATAAAATCTTTTGGATTCAAGATATCCTTTATAAATGGATTTTCAAGACATGTCTAAATTGATAGTTTCAAATGGTAAAGGTTGGTTTAGGTCAATTTATGAATACTTTTTATGAAAAGTATTTTCATTTAAAATTTTATATTTACATNAACACAATAATCCGATATAGAATCAAACTATAATGATCAAATTATACATCAATCTTAAAATATAAATTTAAATCTATATAAATATATATAATCAAAATATTTAGATATCTTCCGTCCAAATCCTACAAGTCCCCGAAGCCATCTAATTCGAAAGTAGCTAAAAATAACTAGAAAGTATATGTAAAAAACTCAGCAAGTATATATTACAAAATCTAAAAGGCTTAAAAGTCCAAGTCTAATGTCCAAAATTAGATAAGTCCAAAAATCGATAAAAACCTATAAATCTCAAAGAATAAACATCTCAAATATCAAGTACAATGCATGTGAAATGTTAAAAATCTCAAATATGCTAAAATAAAGAACCAAGAACTAGTAATTCACATACCGGCTAATCAAAAGGCCAATTTCTAAGATGTCCAAAGATACTATTTTATCAATTCATACAATATTTTTCAAAGAAAATATTAAACATATACTCTAATCAAAAGATTCAAAACTTTTTCTCTCTATAGGAAAAGTATAAAACTTTTCACTCTAGAAAAGTACAATACCAAATGGATTACAAATACAAAACTTTTCATTCTAGGAAAGGTGCAAACACAATGCTCCACACACAAAGATATCCATCATGGGGGAAGCACAAGTACATATCTCTATAAACACAGAGGTACCTGCCCAAAGGGAAGCACACGCTTATCATAAGTCCAAAATAGACTCCAAACATAATCAATTATATAGACTAACCCATGTAAGGCCAAATCAACATTTTCAAGACTTTTATTTTGTAAATATTCATATTTACAAATATAATACTTACATTTTTACTTATTTTATATAATTCGAACGGAAGTATCAAATATTCGGTAAAATCCAAACAAAACTTTAAAATAATTGGTGAAAGCATTTTTCTCTTCCTCTTCTTCTTCTTCTTCTTCTCATCTTCTCCGTCTCCCTCTTTTTTTCCTTTTTCTTTAGCGAAATGACCGAACAATGCAAGTGTAGGCTTTTTATGACATAATTTATAATGTACCCTTTTTTCAACCGAAAATCTAATAGAATTTCGGCTATAATACGAGTATCAGCAAAATACAAAAACCTATGAATATTATTTACAATATACATAATAAAGCCACAACATTGCAAACACAGGATTCAAAACTACAAAATTTTACATAACACCAATGTCATAACTCCGGTATGACGTTGACTCAAAATAAATACCGCTAGGTACCCAATTATCCATAACAAAATCTACGAAAGTATAAATATTCATTAATATATTGGAAGCTATACTACAGATATATCATCATCATCATACAACTATATATAAAAACCATCAAAATACAAAATAATCCATTAAAGAATACAAATCTTCATAGCTAAGTCCATAAGGTCATCTTTCACGCCTTCAATGTCTAGCCGACTCAATCCTCTATCCTATAATCGGGTGTAACTCATACTCATTTGGAGGGAGAAGAATAGTAGCTGTGAGCAAAAAATTCAGTAAGGCATACATATATATATCAAGGGACATGCAAGATTTCATATTTAAAATCATAATAATGCATATATGAATGAACAGTGACGTATATGAGACTATAAATCATGGTTCAGGAAGAATCTTTTCATGATTTGTTCCATATTTCTTTAGTTCATTTCCTTTGTCATTTTTTTCAATTATCAATTCATTGTTGTGAATTTATTTTGTTGAGAGATTGGGACCAGTAGACCTTACTAACTAAAAGAGCAGTTGGTCATAACATAGATTATGTTTACTCCACACAATTTAAGGCTAATGTACTCCTATTCAAGATCTGGAGAGAGGCCGTCTATATATATACCCTATAGACGGGGCCGATCAGCTGCAAGCGGCACCATAACAGATAATGCCTTCCACTATAATATATTGAGGCTTGTTAGGGAATATCACCCGCTACAATACACAACTAAGATAGTCATTAAATTTTCACAATAATACCAATGGCATGCTAAAATGTGCTATCTGTTGAACGATCCTCAGTTCAAATTTTTAGTTTCTTATCTTTTTTAGGAAATTCTATTCTTAAGCACATAATTTTTCGTTCCTACTCTGTTAGAGAACGTTTTATAATTCAATCAGTTCTTTGTTCCATAAAACGGTTCATCAGTTCATCGCTTAGTCGCAGAATATCTCTTCTTGGTTCTTTTTTCATTAAACTTATTTAGATTTATATTTTAATATTCTTCGTGAGCTTGATTCCTCATATATTCATAGTTCATGCGTAATGTCTCTTTGGAGCTCGGGAGCATTAATAATTTATTTTCATTTTATACAAAATAAAATTATAAGGCTTCTGATCAATGATTCTTTTACAACCAATTCATGACATGGTTTTTGAAATATTTTAAATTAACATATTCATGATATGTGCATGATCATTATAAAACTTGGAACATGTATAAAATTCTTATCATTGTAAGCCATAGTAACTTTAGAGCATCTGGATATCAAATACCTTCCCAAAGCTTGCAACATAATTTTCGAAGCTAAATCATGCATAAATTATGATTAATTCAGATCAAACGCAAAGGGGCGCTGGTTAGGGCTCCGGTGAGTATAAAACATATGAAACTACCAATTCAGATATACAATTAATAAATTAACATATTCATAGTGCGGGTAACAATATTCTAAAACCAATTTGTATATAAATCCTAATTTAATTTGTGAAATCATCCGAGGCACGGGGTTAGGATTTCGTGTCCAAAACGGGTCAAAACTACAAAATCAATATGAAATTCACATATTTACATATTCAAATTATGGGTAATAATTATCTAAAATCAAATCATATATAAAGCACAAAAAAAATGGTAAAATGGGTCCGGGCACAGGTTAGAGTTTTGGGTTGCGAAAAACCGCTCAAATCTCGCAAATCAAACATGAAATCGATATATTTTCATACTTAGGTCATGTACAATACAAAATATATGTTTATTCGGGTATCAGAACGAGGATACGAGAAAAAAATAGAATAAAAGTGTAAGAAAATGAAAGAGAAGAGTATGGGTTTATTTGCCTTGACTCGATCTATTACTTTTCTAACTGGATTTGAGCCATATTCAAACCCCGGGACCTCAATTCCTCCATTCTCTCTCTTCGCCCTTCCTTTCTCTCTCTTCTTCCCGCATGGAGGCCAAAAATGATGATGCAAAACCCCTTATGGGTTTTTATATTCCAGTCTGGCGCTCGAGTGCCAGCCCAACGTCCTGCAAGCACGGGTCTGATGGATCCCACGGTGCTACCTCGGGCACTTAGCGGGCCTTCCTCTGCCAACTTAACTTACGGTCCCAAAATTTAATTTTTTCATATGAATTAAATCCAATCTTGATTAAATTAACTTAATTACCCACAATACGATATTCAGAAACCGGTATATTACACAATTGATGCACAAGCATCACATTAGGCATGGCTTTGGTGCTAGCATTCTATCCAAATTGCACATAAGCACTGTATAGACACACCTCAAATGTTGCTCTTTTTTATCCGAAAGACGCATAAGCACCCAATAAGTGCATGTTAGCACTTGCCTAATTTTTTTCATATTTAAATTTTTCTCAAATGTTTATTATATAATTATTTTACAAAGTAGCCAAAAATTATATTAATAACACTATAAATCAGAAATAAAAACTAAACATTACACATTGGTATACACTCTCTATTGTGCTATTGACTTTATATTTTATAGTGATTGCTAATGATTCTCCAACAACAATGTGCTTTATTCGTTAAAGAGCGTTGTATTTATAGATGTTTATGAATATAATTTTTCCATCCTATTCATATAGTCTCTCCTATGAACAATCACTTATTAGAGGATTCTCTAACAAGCTTGCGTTAGATTCACTCCAACTCATTATGTCAGCAATTGGATATTTACTTATTTTTTTTAAAAAAAAAGAAAGAAGAAGAATAGTTGTTGGATCGAGTTTCATCCAATTGCTAAAAGTAAGCATAAAACAAAATGGTGTTATCCTTTAATTTTATGACATTCCAATAACTTATATTTACCCGTTTTATACCAAAAACGTTAGTTTGAGATATTTCTCAAATGTTTCTTGAATATACAACAAATATCCATTTGTTAAACGGATCTGGTCACTAGCCTAACTTTAGAGGAAAAAGAAAATCTTTCCTCTTATAATAGGGGGGCCCTCTTTTGTTCAACCAACATGAAATAATAGCATCCAAAGCATTATTGAAGTTCAACGGGGACTTAATCAAGTTTATATGTTTTATGTGTGAATGGTGTATGAATGATATGACTATAAACTTACAAATTCAGTAGTCCAAAGCCTATCAGAGCTCTCTCTCATGGCCTCTAGTTGAAGTGATATAAGGATAATAATAACAGAAAAGGATGTTTCACACCTTGATTTGATGAATTTGATTCTATTCTTTTCAGCATCAATTACATATTGTCGTGTTGCATATAGTCAATCTTATTTTAGCAACACATAATTATCATATATAGTAAATGATAAACTATATTAATAACTAAGGGAGATTTCATAAAGATTTCTTAAATAAATTTGACAGCGATATCATACTTTGCAATACTATAATTCGCGATCTACAAAAGCAAATATTTAACGAATGTATTAAGCAACAAATTTAAGGAAAATAACAAAGATAATCAATGGCGGATTAATATAATCTTTGCTTTTATTTTGAAATGTATTTTCAGAAAACACTATAATTTGCAACATTTTATTAAGATTGCTTTTGGGCTTGATAGTTTTAGAATTGTTTGTAGACTTCAATACTAAAATTGATCAAAACCAAGCCCAGGCCGGATACCAGCTGAGTCAAATGCCAAAATTTTACCCGGGTTACCGGTTTGGCCTAATAAAGGCCTGGTTTACTAGATTAAAATCGTTAACTGCAACCATTCCACTCAATAAACCGGGTGATCACAGGTCTTCCATGGTCTCAAAAATAATTTTAAAAAAATATTTTTCTTCCCTTTTGCACTGCATCATTGCAACAGAGATCATCGCTTAGCACTACTGCACAGTAAAAAATATTGAAATCATAGTATAAAAAGATGACTCCAAAAGTCAAAAATTTTGAAAGCCAACTACTATTTATTTATTTTTTACTACTAGATCTTGATTTGTGCTATTAAATATTTTTGCATAACATTTTTAGGGAGCCAAAAAGGTCTCATGAGTCACGAAATAATGGGTCATGGAAAACGGCTACTTATTCTCCTGGATCTGCCACTATTTTTCTATGTATCTTTAAATGAATTGATCGGCATACATATGAAATCCTATGTCATTTCATCTATCCCTATTGCCTTCTTATGTAAACCACCTAGAAGCCATTTTCTGGTGGGCTATTGAAGGAAAACAAAAGGCATCGCTACTAAATATTACGTGAGGCTCTGTTTATGAACTTTTAGAACAAAAATGCAAACACCATTTCGTTTTGACTTGCATGCCTCTTTATGAGCATATACTATTGGTTCTCTAGCATTTTCAAGATATAATCTAAAGTTTTCTGTTAATCCATCTATATGTGCACCTAAATATAAGTAAAAGCTAACGTAGCATCTAATCCCAGTCTGTTAATCCATATATTGCAGGAAGCATACGACAAATATTATAACTCTGTCACTTAATGGAGAAATCCTAGTCTTTGCATACCTAACATGTCCAACACGGAACTTATATCATATTTGAACAAAATCAATTGAACAATCATTCAACTTGACATCAAAATGAGGGAGACTTCAGATGCATCAATATCATTTTATTACACTTAGTTTAGCTAGAATACACCAACACACAGGAAAGGAACTTTAATCAACAGTCACTTTTGCACCACTAAAAATAAATTCATTTATTTTTAGACGTAACTAGATTGGGTTCAAATCCAAACAAGCCTGATAGTACATAGCATTGTTTATCAAATCTAAGCTCTTAAATGTTGATTGGTTCAATAAGAAGCATTTTAATGTAATCTTTCATGGCTTGCCCAACAACTGAATAATTATCCGAATCCGTGTATATAGTCTCCACTGAACGGGAGAAGTTAAGAATGCGAACTAACAAAGGCATTGGTACAGTAGTTGGTCCAAGAATCTCTTCTGTTATGTCCATCCATGCATCATCTATTAGCTTACAAATATCTTCAATAGCTTTCTCCTTAGAACTGGCATAGTCTTTCATATAGCATTTCACAGCATTGGCAACATATTCTCTGTCGTGTTCAACCTATATATTTGGCAATATAGTGTATTAGGATTGAACGTCATTGAGTGATAGGAGACCAATGCAAAAATATTGTTTCTATTGCTTGTGGCATGTGACAGACCTGAGTATAGATACCACTTGTCCTAACGTTCGTCAAACTAACTACAAATCATAATATAAAAATCTAAAGGAATAAACATCCATACATAAGATTCAAAACATACTACAACCTTATGACTCCGCCTACGAATCAAATTATGTTAACTTGTCAAACCTAATTCGAAAATATACCTGCATGTGCTATTAAACCTGTGGAAGCATTTCATAGTCCGATATATATGAATTCTAAATTTCAACTAAACTTATGTCTACTTCATTAATTATAAAATAGTATATGTTCAACTCAAAAGAATCACTACTGTATCAAAAATATAAAAGATAATGTCTTAGATACATTATACAACATCCTTAAGTCCTAAACTAGGCACTGATCCTTTATTCCTATTCGTCGGGTGTAAACTTATACTGATCATCTGAAGAGTTTGCAAAAATAATAATGAGTGAGTTAAATACTCAACAAGGCACATATGTACATCAAGGAACATCCATACCTTATATTTGAAACAAATTACTGTATATATCAGAAGGATTAGAGCAAATGAATAATCATAAAAACATAATTAGAATAGAAATACTTTCATGAGAAATTTCAAATTCCTTCAATTCCTTTCCGTTTTCTCATCCATTAAATCATGTTGAAAACTTATTTTCGTTGGGCACTAGGGCCAGTAGGTCTTACTAGTTAGTGGAGCGGTTGATCGAAGTCTGGATTGTGTTTGCTTCTATACAATCAAAAGCCTTCTCTTCTTATTTAATATTCAGAGGCAGGCCGTCTACATATAACCCTATAGATAAGATCTTAGCCGCAAAGCGATCCTTAGTAGACAATAATCTTTCACTATAATATATTAAGGCATGCAAAAATATATTATCTAATGAATATTTATTGGTCCAGTTTTTTAACTTCATAATTCATCGGAAAATTCTACTCTTAAGTCCATACATCCTTAGTTCTCACCCTTTTGGAGAACAGTTCATAAGTCAATAACTTATTAACTTAATCACAGAATATTCCTCCATAATTCCTTTCTATAAAACTTGCATATTTTTACCATTGCTATTTCTTAATCATTGATAATTCATCAATAATGCAGATAAAATAAAATATCCAAATAACAAAAGAAAACTTAATATCTAAAATAAAATATGTACTATATTTTGAGTATGTATAAATGACATGGGGCAAATTTGAAACTCATAAACTTGAAGTATAACCAAGTAGAAATAAGATTTTGAGCCTCTAAATATGAAGAGAAAATTTTCATAATTTACATATTTAAGATACAAGTAAATAAATGGTGATTTTTGATAAATTTTGCTATAAAAATATGAAAAAGTACTAAACATGCACATTTTTCATGTTTTAACTTTAAAATCTCAACTAATATGAGTATTAGAATAATAATACTCAAAATGAATGGAAATAAACAACAACCAAAAAGGAAGCTTGTAGTGTACTTGTTTTAATCCGATCTATTAGTTTTCTTACTCAAATCATCTGGATTCGAGCTCTCAGGACCTCTCCTTCACCTTCTCTCTCTTCTCTTTCCTTCCGCTTTGCCTCTCTCTCTCCTCTCTGTTCAAAATCGTGCAAAAATTGCGGGAAAGGAGCAAATGCCACTTTTTAACAATTCCGGTGCTTGAGCGTTGGTCGAGTGCCCCTTGGATGCAGGGATCTAGAAACATGCCTCAAGAGCTCATCGAGTGCTTCCATTCTAGAAAAGGCACTCTGGGTGCACCTCGGGCGTGCGTCGAGCTCGACAATTCTGCCAAACACGTCCTGGGCGCACCTTAGGCGTCACTCAGGCACCGAGCCTCCCACATCTATTTTCACTTCCAATACTTAATTTTTCGCGTACTCTAAATCAAATTTTAATTTTATTAACTTAATTATCTCTAATTATAATATTTTAAAAATCATAACCTCACATGCTATGACATACAACATAAAATAAAAAAATATTATAATCACATCAATTGTAAACATTTTATTATTTGAGCACTTTGGAGAAAGTTTGCACCTCATAGTCACCTATATCATCTTTGAGCCTTCCAATCACGCAAGCAGCTTTCATAGCCTTGAAGTTTTTGTAAATGCTTTCGAGAGATTCCTTGGTTGTAATTTCTCCCATTCCAAGAAAGGATGCGAATAACACACATGAGACAGCACTACTTACAATACCATTCTCTAAGCGCTCTTCATATGTTGGAGTATAGTTCTCCCAGGCCCATCTTGCCTCTTGTAAGTGGGCTCGTGATAAAGATTTTAGCTATAATGAAAAAAAATCAAAAAAAGTTTTGATACTCTAACGAAGAAAAGAAATGGAGATATAAACAGTTTATAAATATCTATATATAGAATCCTATATTTAGCAAAACGTCAAAAATATTTGTATAATTTACGGATTTTTCATACTTTATCACGTATGTAGTTTATGAAAAATAATCTCCCTTCCTTTGCCAGATCTTGTTCAATCTCTTCCAAAGTTTCTAAAGTGAATTGATATATAATTTTCATGTAATTGGGAAGTTCATTTGCATAATTAATGTCCAACCTGAAATTTCACCAAGAAGCCAAATTAACAAATCAATTTCACAAGATCTCATTCAACGACATAAGTAAACATCTTACTAACCTCTGAATTGCTTATGTGAAAAGTTCAAGAGCTGCAATTATACTAGTGCAGTTATCATATGTGTCATCAATCAATGTGATAATTTTGAATAGTTTGGTATATGCTATTCCACCCCTAGAGTACCTCGGCTCATAATACATCGCTAGTGAAAAGAAATAGGCTTCTACCACTCAATCTCTTGCCTAAGGTAGTTCTTTGATAATATTGGAACGTCTCCACCACCTATTTAGTTTATGAGATAAAATTAGAATAATAATGATATACACAATCACATATATAGAAAGCCTAATGATTTAAATTACAAATATTATGTACCTTATAAGATCATGGAGCTCCTTCTTGTGTTAGGATTGAAGCAAGTTAAAATTCAACTTTGCAAGCTTTAACAAAGTTGTGTTATGGGACGAATTATGCTCATACACGAAGATGTACCATCTTGATTCTAGCCATTCCATGTTCTTATAGATGGGGTGCTTCAATGCATGTGTAACTTCCACTTCCAGGGGATCACTGGATTGTATAGCTATTGATTCAAGGTGAGTTGTTGCAATTTTAAGTGCTTCATTCAAGATTTCTTCTCCATGCACTTTAAGATGCGAAGCCTCATACAAACTTAACATTCCTATAACATCTCCAGTTGTGGACTCCTTGAAATTTTCCTTTTTGTCTCTAAATTTTTTAAAAATATCTAATTCAACAGAAAATAATTCTCTATAAATTTTTCACCAATATTCATTAATGAGTATATACAAAATTTATTGCAATCAAGTTCTTCAAATCTCATAGAATAATTCATAAAGAGACAATTGTTATATATGATACCCTTGTTTAAAACATAGGAAAATAAAGCAGTGGCAAGAAATTTTTACTTCATCTAGGATTAGATCAAGGGAAATTAAAAAGTCATAACAAAAAAAGTTTGCTATAGTTGAGATAATAAATTATATTATAAAATTCTTTGTAATTCAGAACATATTATAGTAAATGAGTAGAATAAATGAAGCGGATTCCAAAACGTATGACCACTTTATTGGGGTAAAATATTTGACATTGTTTTAGTTGAAACATGTACTTTTGATAAGTTATGAATTATATTCAAATCATTCTCCGAAAATTTAAAAGAAGTTATCCAATTTTTCACCTAGGGTCCTAGTAGAAGCAAAGATCATAAGCAATTGCTAAAGCAACATAACGTAAAATATAAAGAAATATAATTAATTTCTTCACATTAACTAGCGTTTGTGCGTTATCTGAGCCAAACCATTTTTTTGTGCTAACCAATTTTTTCATGAACTATATACCAAAATGACTTGTTGAGGTGCTTTATGTATCTATATTCATATTATTATGTTGAGAACTTCATAGTACAAGGAGAAAAAGCAATGTGAAAAAGAAAGAACTAAAATAAATGATATCCACAACATGATGGGTACATTAAAAGAAAAATAAACAGGCATACCTGTTGACACATAAAATCCACTTTGTCTTAATAGACGAAATTGAAGGGAAAAATAATAAAGATCATCATCCCCATGGGCATGACCAAGATATTTTTCTTGTAAAGCATTTGCAATTTCATTCTCAAAATAGTATGCTATCCCAAGGCGCTGGAGAGCATCGATGAATTGAAGTTGTTTTGAGGGCATATGGGCTTCCAACTCCCTTTTCACTTCCTCTATTAGCTCCTCCGTCTGCTTCACCTTTTGGGCTTGGGTTGCCTAATCATGAAAACACTTAATTGCTTGTCTACACAAGTAAACGCAATATTTTAAACTTTCTTATTTCAATTCAAGCCAGTGTTATATATATATGTATGTATATTTTTTAGGTTTTATTAGCTCAAAGTACATTTATAATATAATTATGGTATAACCAAATTACATGATTATCGATTCTTGACATATACGTAGTCAATGCAACAAATTAAAAATTCTGAATTATTTACGGTACTTTTCAACCGTTTGCTATATTTTTTATTTAAATTTGTACAGTATCATCATAATATTATTAATTTGTCTAAATATTGGTAAGTATAGGAAAATACAAAATATAGTTCATATATGATCTCAATTATTACTGAATTTCAACATATTTACCTCATCACCTGGAACGTAATCGAGAAAAATATTACCCCAAATATCGGGGTGAAAATTCATGATAACGCCTATCTTAGGTTTAGCAATGTTTGAGGATGGAGCTATTAAGGCTTTTGATGTTTGAGTGAAGGTGTTCTCAATAGAAAGATATTCCATTTTGATGAATATGTGAATAATGGAATGCTGGATTCTGAGATCTTGGTTGGTTGAAGTTGTATGTAAGAATTTCAATCTAAAAGCATGTATTTATAGGGTCCAAACATCAAACTTTCTACGGTAAGATTGGTTCTCTATCTATCCCTCCCTTTCTCAGTGCAACTTGTTTATAAAAGAAAATAAAGTTTTTTACTTGATCCTATTAAATTCACTTATTTACTATTAAGACTCACTTGTTGATTTTTAATTAATTAAAATTATGCCATCTCTTATTAAAAAATAATAATTATTAAAAAGTTATAAAAATATATCAAATATTGAATTCTCATGGCCATTTGTTTTAAAAAATTATTATTTATACCGATCCTATTTGAAATATATATATATATATATTCCTAAATCCACCCTTATTTTCACCTCCCTTTATGAACTAATTCCAGAAACACTTGTCGATGGAATGAGGGGTATTTTTGGTAATTAAAAATCAATCATTTATCCACCCCATAAAAGAAATTAGACCCACCGACATTTACGGGTACACTGGCAGTGTAAATGAGAAATCATTTTTGCTTGTTGATGGCAGGAACAATTTGTGCATTATAAGTGTGACTATGTACGTTATTATCATCACGCAAATATTTTTTCATTTTCCCATATAACTATTTCTCATTAAAAAAATAATAATTAATATTCGATCTCATCAGTTATCTTATACAAGGTAATAAATTTCATCCAATTTTGTTAAAATAGGATACTCTTTGAAGAAGAATGTTAGGATTTAAGAACCACCATAACAGTATTATCATCATCTTATTTTAGAGTTTTTAGAACACATATTTAACACTTGTTATGAATTAAAGTTTGACTTGAGAGGCCTCGCTGTACTGAATGATATGGCTATAAGCCTACAAATTCTGTGGTCTAAAGCTTGTCAGAGCTCTCGTTCATGGGCTCCAGTTGATATTATACACATCGTCACGTTGCATTCTCGCCCTTGTTTTAGCAAATTAATAATTGAGGGACACTTCTGAAAGATTTGTTAAATAAACTTGACAGTAGAAAATGTACACAAAAAAATATTTAATGAATGTATTAAATCTAATATATATATATATATATGTACAAATATCCAAATATCACAAATTCTAAATGGCTCTCGAATGTAAGTCTAAGATCCGAAATCGGCTAAATTGGAATGACGATTTCTACGATCGAGTGGTACTCCAAGAGGTCGGAAATGCGTACCTCCTCGCGGGCGGCAGTGAAGGCATCTTCGCCTCTCGCGGTCCTCCTAACCCCTCCGACAGCAACTCATTTCGGAAATTTCTCCACGATGGACGGTCTTTCATACGGTACTTCCTCACACTCTCCTGCACTCTCTTCGTCTCATAATTTTAGCTACTTTCTGATCTGGTAGGTTTATTAAGGTGAATTTGGGTGACATTTGTTAGATCTGCAATCACATTTCCCTCACCTGCCGCTTTTTTTGATTTTAGTTCGTGCGTGTTAATTAGCGCCTATTGCTATTAGCTTTAAGTATTAGATACTTCTCAGATCTGGGAAATTTCTTGAGCACAAATTGATTGATACTTTGTTAGATCTGTCATCACATTCTTCCTAGCTGGCGGCGTTGGTTGACTTTCATTTGGATATGTCAGTTACCTGCAGGCGGCGGGTACTATTTGCTCATAATCAGCTACTTGTTACTATTTTCATATAATAGCGTTAGCTCAGCAAAGTAAGAGGAGAATGTTGTTTTGTTGAATGCATAGAATTTGTTGAGTCAGTTGTTTTTTGATTGCATAGAATTTGTTAGGTCATAGGTCTTGATTTCTCCAAAACTAATCTTATTAGGCAGATCTATGTTAAGGTTTTTTCCCAGGCAGACACCGATTTGGAAAGTTCAGATCATCAATGTCACTGTAATCTTTTTTAGGGCATGCCTTTTGTTGGATATTTAATTTATCTTTGCACTGACTTTAGGCTCTGTTTTGTTGGACTGCTTTTTCCTGTGGAAAATATTTTTCACGGTAAATAATATGTTCTTACAAAATTTTGTTCTTATGTTGCAACACCAATTGTTTTTCCTTGAAAGCACACCTGACTTTAATTTTGATGGATTGTGTTTGAATGGTAGAAGCGGATACTTTTGGAGTTTAGGGGTCAGGAATGGGATGGAAGATAATGTGGTGCCGATGGCTTTAGTGATGGTAGAGATGTTGGATCAAGAAGATGCAATCGCAAACTTTTATCATAAGTGAAGGGAAGTTGATTTTCTTCTGGTGAAAAAATTGTTTCTCTCAAAAATTTCCTCATTACTAAAGAAACAGAAGGTAAAGCAGTGGGAAATATTAAAATTCAAAGGGAAGTTGATTTTCTTAAAGTGAAAAAATGCTTCTCCTAAAATTTTCCTCAATACCAAAGCAACGGAAGGTAAAGTGGTGGGAAAAATTAAAATTCAAGAAAATTTCTAACTGTTCAGCCAAATGCAGAGTGTTGGGTTATTCATCTTACTGACAAACAAGAACATGCTTAGGGCTATTGAACCATACAGAAATGATTGTTTGAGAAGTGGCACATATTCAGAAAGGATATCAAAAAAGTTGAAATTAATGGTTATTGGGTTGATAAGTTCAATTTGTGCATCTCTTTGTTGTTCTTGGGTGTATGATATTTCAATGTAGCAGATCTTGAACCACAGCTATCATTTTGCCAAATATTGGATTAGCAATGACTTTGTGGCGAGGAATTGTTGGATTAACTGGGTCAAAATGAAATTCCACCATGTGGTAGAGTTTATAATTGTCAAAAGAAAAATTCCACCCCCAACCAAACCAACCCAAAAAAGGACATTTGATGGCACTATTTCATGGATAAAAATATCAGTATTGGTCACAAATATGTTAATATCAATCTTATCAAGTGATAGTATGGACATTAGCCATATCAAATGCAAAATTATTTTTTAGAAATGAAACCTAATAAGAAAATATTGATTGATATATATTGGCCAAATATAGAAAAATATCTAGCATATCAGCTGATATTTCATTCCATTGCTATGGCATTTGTTTTTAATCATTGTGTGTTTCTTTTGAACTAGGCATTAGTAGTTTCATTTCTATGGTAAGAGGAATCAAACAATCATAGACAACCTAAGTGTGCATCTTCTAAATTGGTTTAGTGTTTATGTGGGTCCTGCACATCAATCATCTATATCTATGAATTTCCTTATCTCATTTGTAGCTCAAGGATTTGTATTTCTTCTTTAGTCTGACGTGTATTACTGTGCTAGGTTTGAGAATATCACTTTCTGGAGGAGTGAGAAAGCTGCTGTGCAACATTCAGATGAGGAACATAGTTCTGGTTTGGTGCAAGTTGTAATTTTTGAAGCAGCTGATCGCGATGTTATAGGTGGCTCTGCATATGGTGGACAAAGGTCTATTTGCTGCACCCCTGATCTTGCTAAGCTTGAAGGCTGCAAGCAAGGAGAAGTCATTAGAATACCGGCATCAAATGATGCTAAGTGGCCTATAGTTATTAACATACACTTCAGTGAGAGTTCTTTATCTACAGAAATGGAGAATGTCGTGGTTTATATCACAAAGACTGGAATGTATAACTTGTTCTTCATATCATGTGATCCGCAGTTGAAGGGGCTAGTTGTGAATGGGAAAACCTTGTGGAAGAATCCTGATGGTTATCTTCCTGGCAGAATGGCCCCATTAATGAACTTTTATGTTTACATGTCACTTGCATATCTACTACTTGGCTTCATATGGTTTTTTCAGTACGTGAGATTCTGGAAAGAGATATTATTACTTCAACATTGTATAACGACTGTTATTGCTCTTGGATGGTTTGAGATGACTCTTTGGTGCTTTGAGTATGCAAATTTCAACAACATAGGTGTCAGACCAGTTGCTATCACAACATGGGTTGTGACACTTGGAGCTGTACGGAGAACAATCTCTCGCCTTCTTATACTTTCTGTTTCCATGGGTTATGGTGTGGTGCGGCCCACTCTTGGTGGTCTTACCTCAAAGGTGGTTCTTCTTGGGATAACTTACTTCCTTGCTACTGAACTTTTAGATGTGACAGAGTATGTGGGTACAATTAATGACATATCAGGCAGAGCAAGGCTTTTCTTAGTCCTTCCGGATGCTTTCCTGGATGCATTTGTAATCTTGTGGATTTTCACTTCGCTTTCGAAGACTCTAGAACAGCTGCAGGTTTGTTATTCCTCATTTGTACTTTAAATGTTGCTTTGTTCTAATATATTTAGCTACTGGTTTATCTGATGATATTTCTAGAAGGAATTTGTTTAAATGAGAACCCACTTTACAAATCCCTCATTTGGCTAACGTAAAAGAATAATTCAAAATTCAGAGATCCTACTGCATTTTTGCCTTATCTTATCAAGCCTTATGGTAAATGACATTGACAAACCTCATGATGGAAGGAGAATTCTCCTAACCACGGCCATCACTAATCTACCATGCCACCACTACGGCAACATCACTTTGCCTCCCATATCATGACAACCTCCTTCATAGCTTTCATTAGACTAATATCTAATTCTCTAACGTGCAACATTCTGCCCCTCATTTTGTCACCTCCACTCTGCTATTGTGTAGACATTGCCATGACGCTGCTAATGAAGTGGGCTTCCTGCCATTCTAACCACCTCTGAACCACCATTGCTTTATCTGAAAATTTACCATTTTGTTTGTTGCCTATTTGGTTTTTTTGGCCACAAAAGGTGTTTTCACACTAAGCCACCACTTTTTAACAACATTTTTCAGATATCTGCCATTTTTTGTTATTTTTTAATTTACATTTTGTTAACATTGTGGCACATGAGAATAACTTCCATTAAGATTTTAAGTCAAAAGATAAGTTTTGTCATACATTTTGTATAAAAAAGTACGTGGGCTGGGTTGAACCAAAGGCATAATAAAAACATTTTTGACAGAATTTTTGTAGGGTGTGACATTGTTAATAGCGATATACTTAGAGGTGGTCAAGGGAAAAAAAAGTGATAGTCATGTGAAGAACGCTGTAAAAACTGTGGTTAAATATAAATTCTGAAATGAATGTCCCATGTGTGACTTTCAGCCTCCCTTCACAGTTCACCCATAAATGTGTTAGGTTTATAGAATTGCTTGTCCACTCAAAACTGTTTGTTTGACATCCTCTGGTGTAAACCTAGAAAATTTTGATGCTTGCAGTTTTTTGGTTAAAAACAGGAGAGCTTCACAATTGCTAAAGCTTTGCCTCTGTCTCCTATCTTTTTTTGTCATATATTACTTTTTTGGGACTAATATTATTCTTTTTCAGGCAAAACGAAGTACTGTCAAGTTGGATATTTATAGAAAGTTCTCGAATGCATTGGGAGTAACAGTGATAGCTTCAGTTGCTTGGATAGCTTATGAGGTAGGTTTCAAGTGACCCAAAAATGGTTTGCATCTGTTTTGTGATACACTAAGATTCTCTTCTCTTGTACGTGTGTGCACATGTGTATGTTTTTTTTTTGCAATTTTGCCACCAGGGACCAAAGATTGAGAAAGTAGAGGTTGAAAGTGGCATTTTGACTAGTTCTATTTATAACTGGCTCGTTAATGAAGTTGTGGTATTGCAAAAGCTGGCCATTATTGCTTTTTTTTTTTTTTCAGAATTGTTTTTCATTTTTTGTAAACTAACGGACTCAAATTTACCAATTTAACAAGATCTAAACTTAAAAGCCCCATGCTATTTATCCCCTCTTTTTCAAGACAGATCATTAAAAGTGAGTGTTGGTATAATAGTAATATTACTTTATTGTAAAAAAGAGGCTGCGAGTTCAACCCATATAAACAATATTTTTGTTACACAGAAGGCTATTGGAGCCTTCCCATACCACATCGTTGCTCACTAGGCCACTCTTTTTTCTATGGCATGTTTCTGAGTAATTTTGAAGCATTCTCTTTGAGATATGCCATCTATTTGTATGGTGTTTTTTTTTTAAAAAAAAAAAAAAACATGCATGTAATTTCATGAATTATTTTTCACGAGATTGTCATTTTTGGATTTGCAACAACTTTTATATATTGACGGTAGATACTTTGCAACAATTGTAAGTTACAAGCTATTATGACTGAAGGTTGAAATTTCTAGCTACTTTCTTCAAGTATAAACCTTTATCACTCTCATATTTGCTGTTGTGAAGTGTCCGATTCCTCAAGTGCTAGCAACATTTGCAATGGACATGACTATATTTTAAATAAAAAGTCAACCCCAAAAAATAGGAAAATATAAAGTGAACCTAAATTAAAATAAGTACTGAAAAAATAAGGTTCCACCATCTTTTCTGTTATTATGTGAGCTGACATTTTTTTTCTTTTTAGCTGAAATAAGGTGGACCAACTGCGATGATTGCTTAACTGTGGGGATCAGACATGAAAAAGATTGAATGTGATGACCTGAATAATGCACCATTTAACCATTGATGAAAATGTGTATCGAAGTGATTAGACTTTTAAAAATGCTGTTAGCCTTGGGGTATTGTTTGACTCGGTTAATTTTAAAACGAATGCAAATATGTTACTGATCTATGCTTGGACACGAGATTGCTCATACAGGTATACTTTAAAGCGACGGATCCATTTAATGAACGGTGGCAGAATGCGTGGATCATCACTGCTTTCTGGGACATTCTGGCCTTTGCATTGCTCTGTGTAATTTGCTACCTGTGGGCTCCGTCTCAAACTTCTCAGCGGTATGTGATGGTCCTGTTAAATCCATCAGAATATAGCTATGGTAAAGTTATTGTTGTGTAACCTAGTGGCACGGGTTCAAGCCTGGGAAATGACCTCTTATATAATACAAGATAAAACCACGCATATCATTGACTAGCTTTTTTCTTTGAATTTTGTGGTCCAATCTTTTCCTGGGCTCCCTACACAACAGGAAGTTTGTATATTAGACTAGGTTTTTTTTTTTATTTTTGTGTCACATTGTTGATGGTTTCATTTTGAATCCTTGGTCGATTAGATTTTGACGACCCAAAATTAAATGCTAACAAGCTATACTAAAGTAGGCCACTTGACACTCTAACATAAGGCTGTCGATACCATTTGTAGATACGCTTACTCAGACAGAGTAGGAGAATTTGCAGACGAAGAAGCTCAATCTCTTACCGGATGGAAATCAGGGGGCGATGTCAGTTTGGTCAACCTGGAGAAGGAAGAAAGAAACCGCAACAGCGATGATGCCCACGACTCAGAGGACGACACCCAAGTTGGCAAGGGAGAATGACAAAGAAAGACAGAAAAACTGGAGAGAGACAGAAGAGAGGGAACATGGCTTGCTATGACGGCCCGGGTTAATAGCATTCTTTTTTTCTTTTAATTGGTGGGGGGTGGGTTTTATAGAGATGTCATTCTTTCAAAGAGTTGGATATTGGCTAAGATGTTGGTGGTTTAATTTCGTCTGTGCATGTAAATGAGGACTCTGCATGGGCGGCGCCGCGTGCATTGAAAGCAGATGATGGTGGCTTTGTGCATGTAAATGAGGACTCTGCATGGGCGGCGCCGCGTGCATTGAAAGCA
>JAODPA010033164.1:0-12373 GCA_025585075.1 Nepenthes mirabilis | reverse complement strand
TTTTTCAAATAGTATTTTAATATGTTATTTTAATATTAATGTTTTATATTACAAACATAAACCTCAACGGTAACAAATATTTAAACAACAAACTTAATATTTGGAATAACTAACAATGCCCCATTTCCTTAACCTCAAGATGACATGAAGATGGTGTTCACCTAATATTAACCAGACGCCGACACTTCCCGAAAATTTTCGGCTCGGATCTTTACCGCTGGTCGATGCTGATGACACGGGAACAACTTGTTCTCTAACATGGCAACCCGAGGGCACCTAAGGGTGCGATGAAGCCATACTTGACTCGAGTATTTCATGCGTAAGCACCATCCCAGGTCTTGACAATCCCGGCTCAATGTCGATGGTCGGCCGCTGTTTTTTCATTGATCGGACCGTATCGGATTTTGGGCTCGGACTCGGGGAACTGATGCGGGAACTAGAATCAGGAGTCGATGACTTGTGGTGTGACGAGAAAGATTCAACTCGAGAGAGAGTCTTTGGTTCGGGGGAATTGTGCAAGGCGCGCTCCTCGGACGTTGGGGCAGGGGTTGATGGGTCTGAGACTCCAAAGCCGGGATTTTCTCTGGGGGTGCCGCTGCGTCGCTGCTGCTCGTCGATAATTTTCTTCAAGAATCTCCCCTGTGCTTCTATTCGAAATTGTAGCTGTTTTTGTACCTGCATATTCATCACATAGGCAACATATTAATTCAAGTGCTTCCTGTTTCAATTATGATTCAAGAAGGAAATATCAGTTTCAAGAAATTGTGCAGTTTCGAAATTTACATGCTTCTTCGAAATATAATCACTCCTAAAATGAATAAATTCAACTCAAGATTATGAAAAATGTCATTGTCACCCATTAGCTTTAAGCTTGACATCACATTATTCTAAAGATCAATCTGACTTTGTTAAGACTAGGTGAATTCGTCATGTTCATATTTCCAACCTATACTAACCTCAGATAAAAATATTGGCCGATATGTATTAGTATTAGACCCCCAATACCGATATTTTTCAACAAAGCGATAATATTGTGTTGTATTAACTGATATAGTTGACATTTGTCCGATATATCAGATGATATTTTCCCATTAACTTACGATACTCAGAAATATTTTTCTTTATATATATCTGATACCGATATGTATTGTCCAATATGTCCGATGCCAATATTGCAGCGACCAATACTGATATTGATATTTTTATACGTGATACCAACTTTAAATGTGCGCCTACATTGACTCACCTCCAAGAGAACAGCAGCAATTGCCGAGACAGGCAATAACCCACACGCTTATTTAAAGCATAACCGCTTCCCACATCAAGAAAATAGAATCTAGCAATAATGAAATAGTCTCATAATTTTCATTGATGCGACATGCTTATTTCTTCTATTTAGTCCAGTCAGGATCAATTATGATCTTACAAACTTCACTAGATTTGTATAGTGGCTAAAGTAAGTCTCTTACAAGGCTAAACACACGGCTCTCAACATGGTTACCACCACATCCTCTGGACACCCGGCTCAGACGTGGTTGCAACTACATCCTCTCTTGATAGACTTGAAGCTCTTCATAATCAGGTAGGGTAGGAGAGTTTTTTCAAAAAATTAACTTATTATATAGATGGAAATCAAATTAATTCAAAGTTAGAGGTACTTGAAAAAAAATTCTAGTTTGATGAAATCCCCATGTGACTCATCTTTTTGACCGTGCACCATAGGGTCGTGGAATGTGAGTTTTTCCAATAACTTGGAGGTTGAGATGACATACTGTCATTTTGCAACCTGATTTATGCCCAATTCCTCATGTCATGTAGACAAGTTTTGGTTTATACTTCCAGTTTGCATACAGAAAATCTGTACCAACTTCATTGCGTGCCTCTGTTGATCCACCTCTTCAGCAGTACATCAGTAAATGAGGCAGGCCATAACCTCCCCCCCTACCCCGGAAAACGAAAAAGAAGAAAGAAAGAGAATCAAAGTGTCATGGTCAACGAGTTGAGATGTTGATGAGCCGGGACACTAGGGAGTTACATGTGGTATAGGTTTTTTAAACAACCACTTGATGTGCTTCTGACTTGATGAATGTGGCTTCAACTCGTCGGTAACATGAGTGTCAAAACTGTCAATGTGCAGCAACAACCCTACTAATTCCACGGTGATGTCAAGTGAATAAATTCTGCTGGTACAGCAAACATTTTTCAGAGCATCAAGAGGACAAAAGTTAATCGTAGGAAGGAATGCTTAATGGGTTAACAGAACCCTGCCATTTACCATTCCAATGTAATTCTGGAAATCCCCAAAAGCCTTAAAATCCTATATAAAGGGAAAGCAAAGAACTCAAAATGCAACCACCCCCGGGGTTGTCGCAGTGGGTCAAATGCTAGATTTAAATAAGCTGCCCTTAAATGTGGACAAGATCTAAGGCATGTCACGGTCAGTCTCTCCATAATGGGTGCTGAGAGAACACTATCCAACAAGGGTCGAAGAGCTCGATAGTGCGGATAGTGGTTGGAATGGAGATTAAGACCCTCGATGTGCATTCAGAAAGAGACACCATTCCACATGTAATATTTGAGGTGATGACCATCTTAAGAGAGGGTGAAGTTGGGTGCATCAGGCCAGCAGACCCTCGCCATTGAGTAAGCATGGAATGGAATCACACTGTACCATGTGGGATTAAGATCAAGATCATCAAGTATGCCATTTGTTGAGAGATGAGGGTTGGTGCATGCTTTGTTGCACAGATAACCAAGTTGATTTATGGAGAGGGTTGCATTCACTAGTGTCAGAACTACTGTCGAACACAAGACTAAAAGGCATAGGTGTTGGAGACATGTGACAAGGATATGAGCAGGGTACACTGGTTTGGCTAGTGAGCCCTAGTGATGGCTAGTAGCAAGAGTGCTCAATATGTCTGAGCATTATATAATGATCCAATGTCTGCAAGTACCGAGTGAGGAAAAAAACCTATAAATGGGGTGTTTGATAGCGCAAAGCAATTGATATGTCGCTAGTTACACAATGAAGATGAACGGAAGCCTCGAAGCCGAGGTGAACGATGCAGAACTCATTTAAAGATGTTCAATTCGCTAGCCTCACATGGCTAAATATCATAGATATGACTTTTGGATCCTTGGGTTGCACAATCCTGGCTTTGACTCAGACAAGTACTAGGTGCAGCACAGTCGATTTCCACTGCACTAAAGTGCAAATTCAACACGAAGGTTCCAACTGTAGCATCCAAATAAGGACAAAAGATCCATTAGCTTTCATTTCCAAGGGAAGGTCATGTGTTTGCATTCCATTTAATGGAGTTGGGTAAAATTTTTCCGAGGTTGATTGAGAGATCTCATGCTCCTCCATTTCTTTTGCAAATTACATCACTACATTTAGTTTGTTTGTTGATAGTTCACATACCATTCTTCTACCCAAGGCAGTTTCTATTAAATACTAGCCTTTTAGGGCCTTGCACACATCCCTGTGCAAATCCATGATGCGCACTTTTGTTAACCTTTCCATATATATGCTCATATTAGTCAAACAGTAAAGTAGAAAAAGGGGAAAAACTATAGGAAAAATACCGCAATGATTATTATTCATACAAACATAAGAAAGCTGAAAAAAACTACATGCCTCCAATTGCTCCTGGAGCCGCTTTTGCACCTCCATCTGCAGCTTAAGTGCCTCGGTTATTTGCATCCCTCTGCAGGCAGAAAAAAATATAATGAAAGAAACAGCACCAGCACAAAATAAATAGCATAGCTTTTTTTTTGGACAATCCTTGTCTCTCAACATTAGTGATGCAAGAAATGTGATCCTGAAGAGATAAATAACTTACTCCTCTTTTTACCAATCCAAAAAAAAAGGAGGGGGGAAAAAAAACAGCTCATGCTCATTTTTAATAATAAAGGCATGGAATTTGAGACTTCAACATTAAAGACTGACAAAGGTAATATGCATGCCACTTTGTTTTTGCAGAGTGATAAAGATAGGGCAAATAATGAATCAACTTACGAAGAAGTATCTTCTAAACCATAATGCAGATCCCTAGATTCTTTCACGTCAGCCTTTTTCCCTAGCAAAATAAATTAAACATATAATTAATCTGCTGAATCAAGAATCCATCAAAATCAAGAAGGAAAAGCCACCTGCCCTATGATGACCTATCTAGCAGATAGAGTACATAAATGGTGGTCAAGGGATCAGATGATGCAAACCAAAATAACTACTATGGCATTAAGCCTACCATCAGATGATGATTCAGGAAGGTATCTTGCAAGCCGGTATTTCTGAAATTAAAATAATGATAATAATAATAAGAAGAAGAAGAAGAAGAAGAAGAAGAAGAAGAAGAAGAAGAAACTGAAAGAGTGGAGTCAATGAAAAGGGAAGTGTAAGTGTTAAGAAACTCGCACATCCAATCTTCACCTCTACAAAAGAAAAAGGAACAATTATTCAAGAAGGGAAGAAACGGAGGCTTAATAAGTATATTTGGAAAAACATACCTGTAAATGGCTTTTAACATGGTATATCGTCAAACCTTTTACGCCCATGACCCGAAGAACACCTTTGGGGGTAGCCCCTGAAATAGACAATATATTGCCACAATCAAAAAAAGGTTTTGACATGTATGTTGACCTAACATTGATTTTAGTGGCATCTAACCATTGATAAGGGAACTAACAGTTAACATAGTGATACTGTGATGCTGGAATTTGAGAAATTTAGAGAAACATCAAATCCAGGGAGTTCTGAGAGATTGAACTGGTTAAATATACTTTCAAGTGAGCCACATAAACAAAAGTGATAAATATGACACATATCATTAAGATAAGCTCCAAGTGATAGTGACAAAACCTTTAACTTAATGATGCAAATGAATATTTGATCAAGTGGTTTTTACAGTAGTGCTAGTGTGTTGATTATTGGGATTTTAACATAAATCCACCTGCATTTTTTTCATTTTTTCACATAGCCACCACTTTGTTCTTTAACTTAATCACACATAGCTTGTATTTTATATCAATTTAGCACTTCCATAGTAATTTCATACTAAATTTCATTTTATTTTTAACTGAAATGAATAAACGTCCAATTTTTTTCCAAATAAGTGAAGGTGGAAGCCGAAATGTAATGAAAATGTGCTAATTTCACTTGAAAATGTGACAGAATTAGTATAAAGTTGGCCAACTTAAAGGAAGTTCAAACTATATGCAGCTGAGCCAAAAATAATAATAAAGTCATAGATATGTGAACAACATTGGAAAATGTAAGCGGTTAAGAGCCTGTTTGATTTTAGAAAAACTTAAAGGAAACAAAAAATAATAATAAAAGAAAGCATTTTGTTATAATTGATTTACAAGGAAAATTATATAAAAAAAAATTGTAATGAAAATATAAAAAGACTTAACATTAAGGGCGTGTAACATTTAAATTTTCATTTTCCCATCACAACCAAACAAGGATAATACTTTCATTAGAAACTTGTTTTCTTTTCAATGTGATTTTTTGTCAATATCCAAACAAAGGAAATAAGATAATTCTTCACTATCATTCATTATTGGTTCCTTCTTACAAATTTTTCCAAAATCAAACAAGCCCTAAATGAAAACAACCTTAAAATATTCTGTAAGTCATAAATAGGTATCCAAATAGCAAATCCTTGAGATTGGGTATAAATCTGTTTCAGAATTTTTCAGACTCAGCCAGGATAATCCTTCATTTGTTTTCATTTTTTCCCCCATGAAGTTGGTGACAAATGGTAACACCTGTGCAGAAAGTTAATCGCTAAATTGTTTTAATGACTCACGTGAAAACCTTCTTTTCCTTTCAAAGATTTTTCTAAAGTGTGCAAATACGCCATAAAGACACAAGTCGGGATGATATTGATATTTTAGTAATATATTCAAATTTATTACCACAAAGCCCGCCTTGTATTGGTCATGAATGACTTGATTATGCTAGAATAAGAAATATTTTTTTATAAAATATAATTTAACTATTGCCTTATGGGCACTTATTAAAATATTTTGGACAAACACCATCCATTTTCATATAGTGGGTGTGAAGCCGTCACTCCTAATTATGGAAGTTCACCCATGTGACAATTCAATCAGGCACCCAGTTAATGCTCTTTCATGAAAAGATGTGCTTCCATTGATGGTCCACGGAAGATTACAACACATAAGATGATGGCATGGGAATTGGGAAGAATTGATGATGGCTTTATGACAGGAGATTGAACCATGTAAATGAGGTTAATACCTCATTAAACACTCCTAGAACCCATACATGCACTATGTAAATGAGGTTTATATCTACATGTAGAGGAGTCTGTACAGAATTAAACTGCATCAAACACAACCATGTAGCACTAAACACAAACTGCCAATGTTAGCTGATTACACTGTCTGAAAATTTCAGATTTGGGGTGGTTCAGGTCTTTACAAAATAACGGAGAGTTCTTGGTGAGGAGTGCAACCAGATTGTTTCCATGTGCATGAATTCTTGTCTTAATTCTATTGTTACTCAAAACAGTGAAAACCACCCATTTTCACTTTTTTCAGGGGAAGAACAAACTATTTTCATAGTCTATAATTACCCCTTCTTTTGTTTATCATTTTGATTTATCTTTCCTATGATATAGTACTTTTATAGATCCCAAATATTAAGTTTGCAAAGATTCCTTTTACTTGCCTGTTATCATTCTCTAATTTCCTCACCTTTAAGCAGTTTGCAAAAAGTTCTTCCCATATATATATATTTTTTTTTAAGATATAAAACCTGTTTTAAACACAAATCCAACACTTTTTCAACCTAATTTGAAAATCAGGACAGATCATGCTTACAAGAGATTATCTCACAACTTCTAAGAGAAATCTCCACAATTCCACAAGTAGAAACTATGTAATTAACCTCTTTGCCATGCATAGATATTGCCATACAACCTATGCTCCTGAAAGCCTGTAATGCAAAAAGCCCAGCACACTAGGCAACCTTTCTAAAGAGGAATGCTAGAAACACCCCTTCCATAAAGAGTAGCCGAAAAGGTCTCACACCATGATTGGATGATATAATACATTCATGGTTGGTCTCATGTAAACCTCACAGTAAGGTACTTACATCACAAAGTAAAATTAATGGCTCTTTCTTGAAAGAGAGTTGCCAGCATTCGTCTCTTCTAAAATTATCAGTTTTTATGTTAAATCCATTTGTGTTTTTCCCCATTTGCATCCATCGGAAGACTTACGGACCTATTTTAAGAATCTTACTAAACTCTTGAGAATTCCGCTATATATCATAATACTAAATAGGAAAAAAAATACACATTTTCTCAGCAAATCTCCCCTTTTTGTCTTCCCAACCCGATTCAAGCATAAGGACTTCATTTGTTGTATACCCCCTATGACAAGCCATCTTTATTCCACAAATTGTTCGTGCCAACATTGTCTTCCACAATCTAAATGCCATCCTTTATCCTCTTATATGAAATTTTATTGCACTTCTTCATTTAAAGTTAACCATCTAGTCCTTGTACACTTGAAGGATACATCATTACTTGTCTGACTTTTAATGTCTAATACCAAATCCCTATATTGTGCAGTTAGACTTCACAACTAGAATAATTTATAATCCATAGAAAACAACTGATCATAGTTTCTGGTCAAATGACAATCATTTTTGACTTTTGTCTAGGCTAATCTTAAAGGTTATTAAGTAGTCACCTCTTTACTTAATGCAAGTATTTACTCTTACAACATCAATGGAAAAAACATATTCTAAAATCATCGGCTAATCATTTTCTTCACTACATACAAAAAATATAATGTAACCATTCACACCCAACCTACAAAAAAAACACCACACACACCCCTTTCAATCCTTGCCGATCACTCTATTGTCTTGTAAGTCATAATTGTCATCAGCTCCTTTGAATGTTCTATACTTCTTGAATATCAGTGCTTAAACTTTCAGCATTAGAGTGTTATCTTGTCACACTAAATTTTCTGCATAATTCAACACCACCTCTCAAAATCATTAATCATAAATATTGATAAAAACATATAATAAACATCTTTCGTTTTGTGCTACATTTTGAGAGTTTACTAGAATAGCCATATAATTTTAAAATTATTAGAGAAATTTCGGATAAATTCACATTTCTTGATGTTTCAACACTTGAATTATCAGACAAAACTACAGTAAAAACCTCTTATTTTTCAGCACTCATTTTTAGCACCTCTTAAATTTCAGCGCTTAAAAGCAAGATAGAGAACAAAATGGAGCCCATAGGTGGACTGTAACATCTCCGGCCACCCGCTTGTGAATATTATCCGCTTTACTACACAGGCGCGCGGTTTTGTTCCTGGCAGATGGCCTCCACCGCCCCCAAAACGCGTCCATAAGGGAGAGGTATCCACGCCCGTATAAGGCACGCATCGTTCCCCTCTCCATCCGATGTGGGACATCACAGTCTACCCCCTTGGGAGCCCAGTGTCCATGCTGGCACACCGAACTGGGCCCCATCTCTGATACCACTTGTAACGTCTCCGAGCACCCACTTGTGAATATGTTCGCTTTGCCACACAGGCGCACGGTTTTGTTCCTGGCAGACGGCCTCTACCGTCCCCAAAATGCGTCCACAAGGGAGAGTTATCTACGCCCTTATAAGGCACGCTTTGTTCCCCTCCCCATCCGATGTGGGACATCACATGGACATTCAAATATCCTCAATCAGATATTGAATAAACAGCTGAATAACCTTTAGAGACAACAATTATGGGCATTACACACACACAGACCTCTGAATTTGAAACAGAAACCTTAGTAGGTCTTACTAGTTAGCTAACAGATGAAGTATCCTTAAAGATGCACGTCACCTGCAAATACTGCCCAGAATTTGGCACCAAAAACTTGGGGTTTACTTTTTCCAGTCAACCAAAACCTTAGTATGTCTATTAGTATGGTGACCAAATTTTCTTCTTCTGCCTCTAGATTCTCCCACCCCTACTGTTGTAATCCTAATATCTCCCGAAAATATCAATTAAAGAGCTCCACCCCAGACTTGAAAGATGAACATAAGATATTAGATAATCGAAGGTTTGACTAGACAGAATAGAAATACAACATCAATTGAGAAAACAAATGTCAAAAGAACTCACGCTCTGGCCCACCAAGTTGCGCCACTGCATCAACAAAACGTTCATGAAGTTCACAGGTCCAACGCAGCCGTTGCTTTGAGGACAGATTAGGGTTGCTGACACTGCTCCTTCCGCTAATTGAATCCATCATAATGTACTGCAATCTTAATGCTGGTGTGATTTAAATAACTATTTTAAAGTGAGCTTGACGAAGCAGAATTTTATGGTTGGCACATTGAACATCAGCCCACAAACATAAAAACAACAAAATAAAGCAAGATGAACTATTGATACTATTATTAATCCCTCCGATTTATATCAAGTGTTCTCTTTGACTTTTTAGGTCAAACAATGCAACTTTGACTATTTATGTTTTCACAAACACTACTAACTTGGAATCTCTAAATTAATAATGGAAAACTTCTGAAAGGCTATGTCCAAGCATTGACCACTTTTAAATTTTAAATAATCCATTTATATTTTATAAATTTTATGGTGGCTTCATTTGACCTCAAAGAGAAGACAATGGCACTTAATGTGAAACAGATGAAGTATAAAAAATGAGACGGGGAGACCTTTCCAGAACAAATGAATTAAAAGATTCTGTTCATCCTCTAAGCCAGTTAGAACTTTGCATTGTCAACACAATGGAAAAACTACGTCTATGTGAGATCAGAAACCTGAAACACAACAAACACATACGACCCCACCCAGGGACCACTTTCTTTATTCCACACAATTGTATACATAAGATTACAACAGTAATTTACCATGTTTTAGATTGGCTCAGATTATTCATCATATTATTTACCATTATCATATGCACAACTCAATTAAACCCTCTTTTTGGATAATTGAATGAGCTTGCATGGTCCTATATTGAGTAATTTCTGAAACCCTAATATGCATAAACACTAACACTGGACACAGACACAATACACCAACACGCTATTTTTTTTTTAAATGAGGACATGACATACTGAGGACATAATAAAAAAAAATCATAGTTTATAGTTTTTTCAATTAATGAACAATATCATTTTATACTAAATTAGGAATAAATATACAAATTTCTTAATTCTTCACCCCAAAAAATATAAAAAAATATACAATTAAACCAATATAAATGAGTTATACTATANCCCAAAAAAAAAAAAAAATCTATAGATCACTTCAAACGAGTAACTTTTACCATCACTTTATTTAATGTTTTTTTTCAATTCCCTTCTTGTAAGCCTTTGCAAATTGTTGAAAGTGATTACTCCCCAGCCGAGGCTGTCAACTTTAAACCTATTATCTAAGATGTTGTAAGCATAATCATAAGAAACAATGGTGTTCTATTAATCAAAATGGCCATGAACTCCAAGCTAGATCTAAAACCACTTATTTGCTTCTCCTTCAGCTTTACCTTATTACATCCTCTCCAATTAAGAGTTTGTTATCAGAACGTAGTAAATTAGAGTTTTTTCCCTGGTATTCTTTAATGATATATTTGGAATACTACCGAGCACAGTAAGTATGTTTATGTTATATAAGGCAGGCCATAAATACTCTGGAACATCAATAGCAACTTCCAACACAATAAAAATGGTTACTCCAGGAATATATTTGATAGCTAAACAAACCATTGAGCCAATTTTGACACTTTGTTCACCATCTTCAGAAGGATATTTGGTTTTGCACATTGGAAGTAAAGTCAAGTGTTTCTTCTCCAAAAGCTAAGGAGAGTTGGTACTCTTCAGCCTATGCCTTGTTCAGCACTTTTGCTTGGTTATCAACAAATGTCCAGAACGCTTCATTTCTTAAATCAGTCACAAGTTTTCTACAATTGAAATGAAATCATTCTTTATTCAACACAAAGATCTCAAAAACCAGTTCTAAACCAATGGCCTATCTAACATGTTTGTTCAATGACTATAAGATGGCTTGTAGATGAAAAAATGTGTTCAAATGTAGATATGTAAAATTTGAGAAGTCAACAAGTGATTAATGGAAATAAGCTGCCAAACTCAATCTAGTTGCTTAAACACTATTAAATAGTAAACAAAACAGCAGTGCTCATAAATACCAAATGGTAGATACGATATATTTGTTTCTTCTTTGTCAATACAGTAAGTTATATTGGAAAAAATATCTTTTCTAGGATCATAATCACCCTAAGACGGGAATGTGCTATTCATAGATTCCATTTTACTTGTACTTGGGTTACTGTGAGAAATATCTAATCTACAGCTCACTTGGAGAGGAAGGCATATATGGGGCAGACAAACATATAATTTCCTGCCACGTTCCCTAGTTTGATTATACATTCTTTCCATTGGACCAGTTAACACTCTGAAAGGGAATATTTCTTTCTGTTTATTGACAGTATGTTATTCAACATCACTGTGTTTAAGTCTCAAATTAAATTCTGAGCAAAACGAGGCTTTAACGGGGGTATATCCATTAAAAAAAACCCACCGAAATTCCTATCAAAATGGGAAGAGGAGGTAGTTACCTACACAATTCCAACTGTGCTTGCAGCTGGAGAATTTGAAGTCCAATTCCCACCATCTTCTCCCACATTTTGCTTTTGCTTCCCTATCGATTTTTAGCTCACACCTAAGCTCAGCTCCTAGCCCCACCCGGCCTGCACTTTTATGTCTGATCAGCTACCGCTAAGTTTTCCCTCTTTGCGCATTTACAACTCAATCCTCCAACCAAATATATGAGATGTGTAAGCAAATCAACACATTAACAACACAGTTTGCCTCTGGTACACATAACTTAATCATTTTGGTTAAAGATCGAGCATATTTTAGCGTATTTTATGCATAATTCTGCATATTCTAAGAATTCAGAAGCAAGTTCAGATGAGTGAATTTACCATGTTTAAATCTACAACGCACGCTATGCCAACATAAAAACCCGTATCAAATTGAAAATCGAACATGCCGAAATTAGTCCAACCTCAGCTCGAAGCACACAAGTATCCTTGATTAGTAGTGGACCAAACGAGAATCGAGTTTGCTCGAAAATAGAAAGCTTGATTGGATGAAAATATCGCTGCATTCGGAATCCTTAATGCTCAGATTAGGCTTTGGTAATCTGCACGACATACTTCTCCCTTTTCTAGGTTTTCAATCAGCCACCAGCTACGCTGCGAAAAGAGTCCTCGACTTTCTTAGGACTTCTCATTATACCGGAGAATGGAACACTAATTTCATTATTTGGTTACTTTATTAAAATA
>JAODPA010033153.1:0-12372 GCA_025585075.1 Nepenthes mirabilis | reverse complement strand
AATTAATTAAATTATTATAATTAAAATTGATATCAAAGGATGTGAAAATTAGGTTAAAAGAGTCAAATTTTGGATTGAATAATTTGAGCCTAATGTTGGCCTGAGGCTTACCTTCAGCCTAAAAACTAGATTGCACCCCCCTTTTGAGTTTGTCAAACCCATGCTCGAGGCACCCCATCGTGCAAAATCTAGAGACTGCCCCCCTCAAGCCTTGCTTGACCCGCACCCTAGGTGCCCCCTGGTGCAAATTTGTGAATGCACAAACGATGGCATGCATTCAAGGCTCACTTGAGGTGCTCTATCGGTGTGAAATCAGGAACCCCTGTTTCAACCTCTCACTCGACGCTCACCTTAGGCGCACCCTCAGCACAAATTCTAGAATTTATGAAGGCAGCGCTCGACCCGTGCTCGAACTCTCCTCTAGTGTTGGGCGGATATAAATAACGTTCGAGGGTGTCATTTTCTGCCATTTTAAGCGATGATCGACAGAGAGGAGGGAGAAAGATACAGAGACGAGAGAGGAGAGCAAAGGAGAGAAAAGAAGAGAAAAGGCTCTAATAGCTCAAATCGGGTTATTTAAAGTGACGATAAAGATAATTTGGGTCAAGACAAGGGCACCCTAAGCTCCCTTTTCCTCTTATTGATTTTTGCTGATTTCTTCGAGTATTCTCCTTCGAATACTCATCCCCGTTAAGACTCTAAAGCTAATCTTACATACATGTCGATTTCTCATGACTTTATAAAGAAATTTCATGTCTAAATATCTGGTTTATATCATATGTGGTGTATTTTAATTTACAAACCCTTTTTCATGTCTGAAAACATGATAATTTATTTTTGTAAGCCTAGAATTCAAACTCAATACCCTTTTGTATTTATAAATTATTGATTTTAAATTATTACCAACGAAATTATATACTACATGTTCTGAAATTGAGAAAAATACCTTATATATTTGTTAAATTTGTATTAAGTACTCTAAATTTCTTCTACATGAACTATTGCTAATTTTGCCTAATTTTACTGAATTTTGTCAAAGTTTATCATGAAAAAGAAAAGAAAATAAATAATTATCAAGGAAACTTTGCAAATGTTAAAAAATGATGAATCGTTCTCCAAAAAGGGTGAAAACTAAGAATTAAGAAGTAAAGTGTAGAATTTTCTTAAGTTAAAAATTGGATCAAGGTTATGATTCAACGGGTTGTATATTTTGGCATGCTTTACTATATTATAGTGGAAGATCATTGTTTGACCTTATCATCTACAGGGTTGAGAAAAGCAGCGTTTGTTCCCCTCGATAGGGTTATATGTAGACGACCCGCCTCTAAATCTTAAATAGAAGCTTATAAATTTTGATTGTGTAGAAACAAATATAATCCAGGTTTTGATCGACTACTCCTTTAGCTGGTAAGGCCTATTAGCATTGGTCCCCAAAGAAAATAAATTTTAAGTATGTTTTGATGATTAAGATTAAGAAAGAACAAGATAAGAAATCTAAAATTTGCAATTTATAAGTGTTTTGCACAAAGTCATGTTATTGCATCCGTTCATGATAGATTTAAGTATGTTTTGATAGCTAAGATTAAAAAGGAATAATATAAGAAATTTAAAAATACATCACGTGAATTTTCCTGCTCATGATTCATGCTTTTTAATTTTATTATGGTCTTTACTCCTTCCTATATGTTTTTAACGGATAAAGTACACATGTTCATTGATATATAATTGGCCTTATTGAGTATTTGATTCACTTTTTCGTATTTTTACTAACCCCTCAAATGAACCGTACGAGTTCTTACTTAATGGGTAGGAGTGAATACTGAAGCAATTAGTTTATACTTCTGAAGATATTTTATGCTAATCTATGTTTTTGTATAGTATGTACCATACTTACTTATTATCATCTAGTTTGATTTAGTTACGAATTATGGTGGAAATATTATAGAATCTTTGGACAGTTTTTAGACGGACTATTCTAATGTATAACGGTTTTGGATAGAATTTAATGGCTTCAAATGGTTGTATTTTAGTTTTTGGACAATGTTAAATGCTTATTGTATGTTCGGACTGCAAGTTGTATCAGTAGAAGAGCCATTGTGGTCTTATGTTATAATTTGGACATTGTATGACCATGGTTTGGTGTAGATTTGGCGTGGTTGATGATTTTAGTTTTGTTTGACCAATTTTACTTATATATTTATTTTCATAGGTTTTGTATTAATTATTATATTGTACGGACAACATTCCTTACTTAGAGTTTGACGTAGTGTTAATTAGATTGGTGCTGGAGTCACCGGTGATATGGTAATATATTTGGATTCTGTGTAAAATGGTGTATTATTCTATTTTTGGTTAGTCGTGATATCGACACAAACTTACGTCCGAAGCTTATTTAACAGTTAATTGATTGGCTAATTAATATTAATTTAGTTTTATTATTGTGATCGGGTTTGGGACCTGACAAAATGGTCTTAGAAAAATGTGAAAAAGTATAGTGCTTTTGATCGAGGTTTTGCGGTAACGGTACAAGATGCAGATACGTCGTCTATCCTGGTAGAAGGTACAATTTTTAAATTTTGGTATTTCAGTACTTGTATTATTTGCAGATTCAGAGTCTATGCCTTTATTTATATTTCCTAAGTTTATTCACTATTTCGATGATCAGACCTTGTATTAGTTGTATCAATACCCTAGGTGTCCGATTTGGATCGGTAGATATGATTAATGATTTTATTTGATGTGCTGGACTTTGATGTGATAATAGGGGTGATTTGACTGGTTAGTCGCCACACTAGTATAGATTGTTCGATAAGAATATTCTAACTTGCAATTTCGGTTATGAATTTTGAGTATGAGGAATAATGAATTGAGAGGCGATAAAATTGACATCATTTTTGCGTACAAGTTCATTGATGAGAATGTGTGCCGAGTTATTTGACATATGTAACCACATCTAGGAGTCATTTTGTGGTTATAAAGGATTTTCTAGTTATATAAAAATTTGAGGACATTTCTTAGAGGAGATGATTAACCTAGATTATCTTCGAATCGGTAAATTGAAGTTATCATTGAGTTGTGCCGAGATTGGTACTGATTTTGACGATCCCGCATTGAATCAATGAGGTATCAGTCGAGTGCTTTTCCGTGGAGTGCTTTAGCATTTTGGAGTGTGTAAGATGAATCAATGAGGTTACCTATGGACTGTTGAAATTCTAATTTGCTTGGGAGATGCATTATTTGATAAGCGAGTATTAGGAATTGATAGGAGATTTGTTTATTCAATTGTAAGGGTTCAATGTTTCCTAAAACTGATCTATATCTAAAATACTGTTAATTAAGGACGAATTGGAAAATATGTTAGAGATAGCCTTAAGGATTAAAGTACGACCATTATGAGTTTCAGTGATGTCTTTTGGGTTGCGATTTCATCAGCATCTTTTGTAGATCTTAGGAACTTGATCTTTTGGCTGTATTTGGGTATATATTGTGATTACTTTATTGAAAATATTTTGATTTGTTTGAAGAATTATGAGGGGCATGAGGTCCATCTGAGGACTATGCCATAGTTGTGAACGGTTGTCAGCTATTTGCCCATTTAAGGATATGCAAGTTTGGTTGAAGGAAGTATTATTTTGGGCTTATTGTTTCTTCAGTGGTATGTTGTGGATCGATAGAAGATTGAAGCGATGACCAATTGGAAAAAGCCGTCGATTGTCGTGAGGGTGCGCAATTTCTTGAGTTTAATTGAATTTGATAAGTAATTTGTTGAGAATTCATTGAGAATTGTAGCGTTCGTGGGACATTTGGCTCAAAAGTGATTGATGTCTGTTAGAACAATAGTTGTGAGGAAATTTTTCAAGAAGTGAAGGGCAAATTATTGGTAATGTCAATTCTGTCGATCCCTAATGGATCAAGTTAATTTGTGGTAGGTTGTGATATTTTCAAGGAAGATTTGGGGTTGTATTGTGATGTAACATGTCCGAGTGGTTGCCTATGAATTAAGGTGATTGAAAGTTTATCAATTGGGTTACTCTACCCATGGTTGGATTTAGCAATTGAGGTAATTGTTTTGAGAATTTAGAGACGTTATTTATATAGAGAGAGAGAGTTACGGTTTAATTTGATCCTAGAAGCTTGAGGAAATTATTTCGCAAAAGGAGTTGATCATGTTTTAGTATAAGCAAGTGGATTCACTTAAAGCCTGTGATGGTGAGTTTCGATGAGGAGAAGTCGATCAAGCGGTAGTGTAGGCTGGTGAAATTGTTGAAGGATTATGCTTATAAGATTTATTATCAGCCAAGGAGATGAATATTATTGCTAATGTTTTTGGGTTTGAAGTAATTTTTGGATTTGATGTGCTTTGATACTTCATGAAAGATATTGGATAGAATAAAGAGTTGTCCTATATGCATGCTCTTAAGGGGACCGAGAATGGGATTATGTCTCCGAGTGCAGTTTGCGATTTTGGAGGAAGTGGATTTGGGTGATGAGCCACAATGGATGGGTGTTTCATGTTTAAGGGAATTGTCAAACTTTTGGATAGTGAGTCGCAAGTAGATCTTAATGTCCAAGCAAGTGAGCTATTGGGAAAGGAATTATATTCGAAATATTGAGGTTATGAATTATGAATGAAAAGCCTCCAAGGATTTTATTTCGGGGTTGCTTTAGATGGCAAGAATTATAGGTTCTATTTAGGTAATTTATGGATTGGTTGACGAGGTTAGCCTAGTTGTTGTCAATTCAGATGATGTATTTGGATTGCAAGTTGGCTCATCGATGTGTTATCAAGATAATGAGGTTGCATGATATTCCAATTTCGATGTTCTAACCGTGGCTTGAGGTTTGTGTCGAAATTTTGGGGCAAGTTTGCATACAAAATTGTGTGCCAAATTAAAATTTGACATAACAATAATTCACAGTCAGGTGATCAATTAGATTAGTGTAGTGGGAGTGTGGAGACCCATAATCCCTTAGGTCTTGGGATCGTATTTGAGGTTTAAATTAGGTAATCATGTATTTTGAAGAAATCTTCACCGCAAGGAATACCAAGGTTGGGGATCGAAAGGAAATTGAAATCGAGGCTCATTAGACTGTTCAAGGTTTGGAAAACGATCGATGAAGTGGCCTATCGATTAGTGTTGCTACTGAATTTGGAAGACATTCATGATATATACCACGTATCGATATTATAGTATTATGGATATGACCCGAAGCATATCATTGAGTATGAACCCTTTAGGGTTAATGTGGATGTGACATATCTTGAGGAACTTGGTCAGATTTTGGGTTAAAGAGATTAAGTATTTTGGACGATGGTAATTCCATTAGCAAGGGTCTTATGGTGGAACCACTCTTTGGGAGAGAGAAGATGAGATTTGGGAGAAGAACCCGCATCTATTTTTCTATTAAGGTATGTTTAACTTTTGTCCAATTTTAAGGACGAAATTTCTGCAATGAGGAAAGAATTGTAAGGACCGAGTTTCTAAATTATACTAATCATGATTAATTAAGTTAATATAATTATAATTAAGTTCAAACGTTGTGAAAATTAGGTCAAAAGAGTTAAATTTTGAATTGGATGATTTGAGCCTGATGCATGCCTAAGGCTTGCCTTCAGCCCAAAAACCAAATTACACCCCCCTTTGAGCTCATCAAACTCACGCTCGAGGTGCCCTATCGGTACAAAATCAAGAGGCTTCCCTCCTCGAGGCACGCTCGACCTACACCCTAGGTGCCCCCTTGGCACAAATCTACAAATGCATAAGCAATGGCATGCACTTGAGGCTCACTTGAGGCACCCTATAGGCACAAAATCCAAAACTCCTGTTTCAACCCCTCGCTCAATGCTCGCCTTAGGCGCCCCCTCTATGTGAATTCCATAATCCTGTTTTATTATGGAGGCACTCAACCCGCGCTTGAACTCCACTTGAGCACTTGGCGAATATAAATAATTTTCGAGGGTGTCATTTTCTGCCAATTTAAGCGGTGCTTAGCAGAGAAGAGAGAGAAAGATAAGAAGAGAGAGGAGAGGAGAGAAAAGAAGAGAGGAGACTCCAATAGCTCAAATCGGGTCGTTTAAAGTAAGGATAAAGATAGATATGGTCAAGACAAGTGTACCCTAAGCACCCTTTTCCTCTTGTTATTGATTTTTACTGATTTCTTCGAGTATTCGCGTTCTAATATTCATCTCTGCTCAGATTCTAAAGCAAATCTTGCATACATGTCGATTCCTCATGACTTTATGAAGAAATTTTATGTCTATTATTTGTATTATCTCATATGTGATGTATTTTAATTTCTGAACCCTTTTCATATCTTAAAACATGATAATTTGTTTCTATAAGCCTGGAATACAAATCCAGTACCCTCAAGTGTTTATAAATTGTTGATTTTAAATTATTACCTGTGAAATTATACACTGCATGTTCTAAAATTGAGAAAGCACCTTGTATATTTGTTAAATCTATATTTAGTGTTTTAAATTTCTTTTGTATGAACTGTTGCTAATTTTGCTTAATTTTAGTGAATTTTGTCGAATTTTATCATGAAAAAGAAAAAAAAATAAAGAATTATAAGAAAACTCTACAAATGTTAAGAAATGATGAATTATTCTCTAAAAATGGTGAAAACTAAGAATTAAGAAGTAATTGTAGAGTTTTTACTAAGTTAAAGATTGAACCAATGTTATAATTCTGCGAGTAATACATTTTAGCATGCCTTCATATGTTATAATAGAAGATCGTTATCTAACCTTATCGTCCATAGGGTTGAGAAAAGTAGCATTTGTCCTTATTTATAGGTTATATATAGACGGCCCACCTCTGATTCTTGAATAGAAACTTACAGGTTTTGATTGTGTAGGAACAAATGCAATTCAGGTTTCGATCGATCACTTCTTCAGTTAGTAAGACCTACTGGCCCTAGTCCCTAAAGAAAATAAATTTTAAGCATATTTTGATGATTAAGACTAAAAAAGAACAATATAAGAAATCTAAAATTTGGATCATATAAGTTTTCTACACCAATTCATGTTATTGCATCTACTCATGATAGATTTAAGTACATTTTGATGGTTAAGATTAAAAAGGAATAAGATAAGAAATTTGAACATACATCACATAAGTTTTCCTGCTCATGATTCATGCCTTTGCATTTTATTGTGGTCCCTACTCCTTCATATATGTTTTTTAAGTATAAAGTACGCATATACATTGATATATATTGTGCCTTACTAAGTATTTGGCTCATTCCTTATAATTTTTACTAACCCCTCAAATGAACCACATGAATTCTTGCCTTATGAGTAGGAGTGAAGACTGAAGCAATTAGTTTATACTTTTGAAGATATTTTATGCTAATCTATATTTTTTGATAATATGTACCGTACTTAGTTGTTATCATCTAATTTGATTCAGTTGCGAATTATAGTGAAAATATTATATAATCTTTGGATAGTTTTTATACAGACTATTCTGATGTATAACTGTTTCGAACAGCAATTAATGGCTTCAAATGGTTGTGTTTCAGTTTTCGAACAATGTTAAATGCTTATTGTATGTTTGAACCACCGGTTGTATCAGTAGAAGAGCCGTTGTGATCTTATGTTATAATTTGGACATTGTATGACCATGGTTGGGTGTAGATTTAGTGTGGTTGATGATTTTAGTTTTATTCGGTCAAATTTATAGATGTACATTTACTTTCATAGATTATTATATGTTGATTACTGTATTATACATGTGACGTCCCACGTCCTTATTTCTACTATTATTAGCCATTATTATTATTATCTAATATGATACGTGAACATAATTATACACAAAATTCATATAATAGCCATACCATCAGCAGCTCCAACATCGTATTACGGGTATACGACATTAGTCTTGTTAAAGGAAGATACCTATGAAAAACCATAAAATTATTTTTGTTTAACCGGCGAAAGCATACATTATTTCTTGCCATAAGTTACAGAAGCAATTCTAAGATCATCAAAATATCATACCATAAAATTAAAGTTTACAACATTACTATGTACATTCTCAGACTAAGTACAGTAATTTACATATTTCTAAAACATCACAAAATGTAATTAAAACTAAAGCTTCTATCTTACTTCTACTCATCAAGTATCAATTCTTGCAGTTCATCTGAAGAGTAGTAAAATAGCAAGAAAGTGAACCAAATGCTCAGTAACGTACATTATATACATGGATATGTACATTTATATTGAAATTACGTTATCACAAGAAATAGAAATCGGAATGCATAAAAATGCAATAGAATAAACATTTTTCATAATGTATTTATCTTTCTTTACTTTATCCTTATGTTGATTCTCACTAAGAATTTTTTTTTTGAGGGACCAAAATTAGTAGGTCTTACCAGTTAACGCAACGGACAAATAGAAGAAAAGATTGTGTTATTCTACACAATCTAAGGTCCAATCTTGTTTTACATCCCTAAGTGAGTGGATTGTGTTATGCCACACAATCTAAGGCTTAACTTCCTTTTACACCCCGAGGTGGGTGATACTACCTATAATTTTGGTAGACGAGGCCTAAAGTCATCTCACGGCGCTTGGCAATTCTTTAAATTTCTACTACAATATCTTAATATATGTCAGAAAATATTATCCTCTGAATAGATCCTTAGTCCAGCTTCTTATTTCTTTTCCAAACTTCTTATGAAAACTCTACACTTGTTCTTCTTGGTTTTCTTTGCTCTCGAAGAAAATAACTGAACTTCTTAATATTTTTGTAGAACTTTTATTAAACTTTCATGAATATATCTTAACTTAGCAAATAAATATTCATATATAAGAAAACATCAAAGCCTTGTATATGCAAAATTTTCAAATGCATGTTGAAATTTATATTCTATACTTAATATATTTTAGTCTACTTAGTTGCCGATTTATTATCCGGTTCTACAATTTGGTTTACGTACTACAGATTAAAAATCAAAATATGATGTTGGGTTGGTTTGGAGCCGGTTCAAGCTGGTACACTATTTTATTCGTGAGCTAGAATTTTCCAACTTACATGTGTCTCGAACCCGAACCCAGGATATTACAACATGAACCGATTCAATCATGATTTTGAGGCCCAATTTGATGGTTACTTCAACCCAATTTTTCAGATTGACACTCCAACATTATATTGGTTTATTTAACTACCGGCTTAGCTAATTTATATACTGGTTTGGACCCGGTTCAGTGTTTATAAAATCAGCATCAGTAGGGATGCTTCCAACAGATTCTGCTGCTGTATGCCGGCCCGGTTCAGTGGTCACTCTAAATTTAATTTCACAGGTTAATACATTAACATTATCACATGACACTTGAGCAAAGTTGGCTGCCGGTTTATCCAATTTGGGGTCTGATTCATGGCCAGTTTAGAGGCTGAATTCTAACTTCATCATGAAGCAATTCAATAAGACATTTTACTGTTTAAGGATTCAGTTCAGTAACCGATTTAAGGTTTCTTTGGCAACCTATTCACATGTTGATGGTTCAACATTAGTAGTTACTATTTTGGATGGATTGGCTGCTGGTTCAGCCCGCTTGAGGTCTAGTTTAGCCTATTTTTATAGGTTGTAGTTTTCAGTATTAGTAAGGGTAACTTAACCGGTTCTGTGAGCAATTTTAGGACTGGTCCAAGGCCGGTTCTTGACCGGTTCAAGGGTCTGTTTTTCAGCTAAGAGTGTAACATCTACTTGTGATATTTAGATCGGTTCAAACACTAAAAAAATTTGCTAGTTCATGGTCGGTTCAAGGTTGAGTTTAGCAGCTGAAAATTTCAGCATCCACATTCGATATTGCAGCTGATTTAGGGGACCACTTCAGCATTCTACCAAATTTCATTTCCTATTCTACATGATGATATGATAAAACAGAGAGAGTTTCAAGTATTAAAATAACAATACTTCAATAAAGATAACCAAAAATTAGTAACAATTGAAGGAAAGTATAAAAGTACACTTACCAAAAATATTTAGCTAACCCTTCCTTTCCTTACTACCTTCAGCTCTCTCTTTCTTAGTTTTTTCCTTAATTTCTCTCGGTTGGCCTTTCCCTCCTCTCTCCCTTCATTTGCCTTACGTGCCTTTTAAGTAATTATCTCAAAGGAGGCTGAATCACCCCATCTCAAAGGAACTATTGCCAGCACCAAGGTTAAATGAGTTGATTCATCCCATTTTATTTTGCTAATCTAGCTCCTTGAGAAATTGCCTAATGGTGTGATGTGATTGGTTATTAATTACCTGATGAAACATACTGCTGCTGCCATGAAGTTGTAGCTTACTTCAATTGCAAGATTATCCTCATTTTCTGTAAGTGTTAATGTATATAGTTGCCCCTTGCTGATGCTGTTGCTGCCCATGGCTAAAAAACAAAATATGTGAGCTGCTATCTCACTAATTAATAAAATAGATATGCTTCCCCCTGCTACCCGTGGCTAAAGAAAATGTATGAGCTACTATTTTGCTAATTTAACAGTATATATATATGCTACCCGGGTGATACTACTACTTGCCTGATTGTTTCCTTGTCAACCAAATTTAATTCGGTTACTAATCAGTTAAAATTTTAGCAATCGAACTGTCATTAGGCCATCACGAGTTAATTCCGTTGTAAACGAGATTCATAAATTTAATATTGATCCAACGCTGTATTCTAAAATAACCCCTTGGCTTTCAGATTTTTAGCATAATTAAGATGGTCATGAAAATTGAATCCTTATAGTACAGGCATCATTCCTTATTTAGAGTCTGACGTTGTGTTAATTAGGTCAATGTCAGAGTCACCAGTAACGTGACAATGTATTTAAAGTTGACTGTGCGGGTATATATACGCAAACTGGTACCTCGGGCGATCATCGAGCGCAACATTCTTGAAATTGCACTTTGAGTGCTTCTCGGGCGTCCTTCGGGAGCCACATTCTAGAAATCGTGCTCCGGCACCACCTCGGGCTTGCTTCGGGTACAACATTATAGAAATTGTGCCTTGGGCGCACCTCGGGCGTGATTCAGGCACCGGTTCTCCCTCTCCTAATTTGCTTTCGTAACTTAATTTTCTGTATAAATTATACCTAATTTTGATTATATTAACTTAATTACTTCTAATAGCTATATTTTGAAAACTGATATCTTACACATTCTATGAGTGCAACACCTCAAAACATCTCACTCCTTCGAGTGCACCTATTGGAGCCCAATCCTTCACTATATTCTAAATCCCCAACCACTCTTGTATCTACGCATTCTCATCCTGAGTGATTAGGGTTATAAGGTATAGTGTAGTGTTCAGGGCTTAGGGTTCTGGTCTAAGAGCTTAGGGTTCATGGTTTAGTATTGAGTGATTAGGGTTCTAGGTTGAGGGGATTAGGGAGATAAGGTTTTAGGGTTCAAGGATTAGGGTTTAGAGATAAGGGTTTTGGATTCGTGGTAAAAGAAGTGTTAAGGGCTCAAGGTTTACAGTTTTGGGTTCTGGATTAAGGGTTAAGGGTTACGGGTTCAGGATTTATGGTTAAAGTTTAAGGATAAATGTTTCTGGGTTCCTATTTCTAGGTTCCAGATTCAGAGTTTAGGGTTAGTGTTAAGGGTTCCAAATTAAGCATTCATGCTTAACTATCTAGGTTTAGGGTTTAGAGTTCACGATTATGGGTTCTTTGTTCATGATTAGTAGTGTAGGAATTAGGGTTAAGGGTTTAATGTTAAGGGTTTATAGTTCAAGGTTCACGATTGATAGTTAAGGGTTCAAGGTTCTTAGTTCAATTTTTAGGGTTCAAGGTTAAGGTTTATCAATTGAGGGCTAACATTTATGGGTTCTTTGTTTAATGTTAATGGTTCGAGGTTAAGGTTTCACAATTCTTAGTTAGGAATTATGATTTAGGGTTTAGGGGTTAGGGTTTTAGCTCTGAGTTCATAAAAATGTATTTAGTATTTAGCTGTTATGGTTTAGGGTTCTAAGGTTCTAGTTATATTGTTCAGGTTTTAGGATTAAAGATTTAGGGTTAAGGAATTTGGGTTTTAGGTTAAGGGTTAAGAGTTTAGCATTCAAGGTTTAGCGTTCAAGGATACAACATAAACCCTAAATCCTTAACACTAAACCGTTACTCATAACCCCTGACCCCTAACGAAAAATCCTAAGTCATAAACTCAAAACCCTATACATTAAACCCCTATCTTAGAACCTTCAATGCTAATCCTTCAACCATAAACCCTGAACCCTGAACACTAAATACAATACCTTGAACCTTGAACCTCAAACTTTAAATCATAAACCCTAACCCAAAAACACTAAATAAGGAACCATTTTTGCTAAAGCCTAAATGCTTTATCCTAAATCGTGACATCTAAATATTAAACTGT
>JAODPA010033142.1:0-12372 GCA_025585075.1 Nepenthes mirabilis | reverse complement strand
CGATTTCGAATAGATTCGAATTCGTTTGGATAGTTCGACCCGACTCCATTCACTGAGTCTGAATCCTACACACCACTAAAGTGAATAAGAGGTCAGTGTGTCGGCGGGAAGTTGTCCCACCGAAAACACTCCGACGCTCAAATCAGTAGAAAGCCTTCAAATCGAGGAAGGTAAACTGATTAGTAAAATGGAGTAAAGGGAATGAGTTTGTCGGGAGTGTTGGCCCGTTGAGAATGTGAGTTCTCGCTCCCTACTCACAGATAATGAGTGGAAACGGCATCCCGAAAGCGTGAAAACTTTAGGGAATAGTTCTCAAAAAGCCGAAAAATGTCTCCTGTAATTTGGAGGCGCTTGGTGGGATTGAAGGATGAACGCTTGTGCAGAGAGAAAGAGAATATGAGTTCTTTGTTCAAGCTCCGTAAACGTTCGTGGGCGAAACTGTAGCAAGTCTCTTTTTAGTTTCAGGAAGCTTGTTCTGAATGTTCTCAAGTTAGAGAGTGTGTATGAGAGCTTTTGTTTCTGTGTGAGCGTGTGTGTTCGTCTGTGAGCATGTTTGTTCGTCTGTGTGTCTTCCAGAATGAAGACTTCAGGCTTATATGGATAGCAGGAGAGCCACCTTCTTTGGGCAATGTGGCATGTTCTTCTTGGTCTGGCAATGGCGATCTTCTCAGAGTTGGTGGACTTGACAGAAGTGATTTGATGGATCATTTTTCTTCTGAACAGTGCAACGAATATTCAAATTATCTCATCTCTTTGTGACTGTTTTGACTCCAATATTGGCGCTGAGTTCAATGCCGCCTTTTTAGAGAATATCAACTTTTAGGAAAGCACGTGAATTATTGCTTTTCGTGCACGAATTCGCCTGCCAAATTGGGCCTAGCCCGTAGCAGGTTTATCGCCTTTTTGGGCCTGCTACTACAATACTTCCGGTCAACTCTCGAGTTGACCATCTATATACGAGTTGGCCGCCTATTGGTGTTGACCGTTTTGGGCTTTTCAAGATTTGGGCATTCACCTCTTGTTGGACCGTTATTTGAATTGACCATCCAATAGGCTATTTGGGCTTTCTTTAACCGTGGGCCAGCCCGTACTATAGTATACCCATCACTAGCCCCCCATACTGGTGGCGAGAATTCTGGCCTCCGATATGTTCATGATGGGTTACCCCTCAATGCCCTTCGTTGTTTGAGGATCCCGGAAGACTCTATGAAAGGCGGAGAGGAAGTTGACCGGAGCTGTTGACCATCTTTGGTTAGTTCCGGAGAAGAAATTTGATCGGAGCTGTTTGACCATCTTTGGCCAGTTCCGAAGAAAGTTGACCGGAGCTGTTGACCGTCTTTGGTCAGTTCCGGAGAAAAAAGTTGACCGGAGCTGTTGATCGTTTTTAGTCAGAATTCGGAGACTTTTTGTGAGCTCTGATTGACGCATGGCCATTAGCCGGCTTGTCAGGCCAAAAGTAGACACGCGTCTTCTCTTGGTTCGGCCGGTATTCAGGTCATTAATGTGTCAGAGGATTTGTTTTTTGAAGGGCCAATTAGGGAGGTGACACGTGGCAGGAATGATGGCGTCCTTTCTGAGGCGGTTTAAGGGGTTTCACACCTTACCATTTAAGTTTCCGTCCTCGTTTTGAATATTCTCTCATGCCTCCTTACTTTGCCTTCTTCGTCTTCAACCTTCTCTCGTTCCTCAAAGAAACCCTAGTCTCTCTGTCAACCATTGCCTCAACCTCCGTCGCCGACATCTTCTCTCGTTCCTCAAAGAAACCCTAGTCTCTCTGTCAACCATTGCCTCAACCTCCGTCGCCGACATCTCCTCTGTTCTTCAAGAGGGTGACTTGAAAGCGTTGTGCGTTGAGTTCAATATCCCCAAGGATAATATGTGGAGGGTCTCGGGTAAGGACGACAGGACCTTCTCTCCACCAGCCGGGCACGTAACGATATATGAGGCCCACCTGATGAGCGGCCTTCGTCTTCCTCTGTTGGACAACTTGCAGTCAATCCTGCAAGCCCTATGAGTCCCTGTTGCCCAGTTTCATGCCAACGCCGTACGGTACATTTGTACCCTCTGTTTTTTTCTTCGCAAACACTCTAAGAGGTTGACAATGTCGATGGTGAAGGGACTCTTCAAAATAAATCAAGGAGGCGAATGGATTTTCCTTGTCCCCCGTCCTGGCCTTAAGATAAATACGGCCATTTATGATTCACTCAAGAACTAAAAAAATCGGTTCTTTTTTGTGAGTGTGGCGAAGACCTGGCCCCTTGTAAATGATTGGTGTCAGGTGCCAGACGTATACACTGGGACGCCGTCTGTGGCGGAGACGGCGTCCTTGGAGTGGTTGACCAAATTGGTCAAGGACCACATTTTAGATTTTAAATAGGATTTCTTGGTTTCTAGGATAGAGACCAAGAAGATAAACTAGGAACTGTCTTTTTCAGTTCAAAAACTCAGGCCGTAGGCGATGATGGTGCGGCCGGAGGACTCTAGGAGTCTACTTATCCGTCCCCGCCTCACAAATGATGACTTTATCGGCCCGCGGCCCAAGAGGATGGTGTTGGAGATGCCTTCCTCGTCGTCATTGGGTCCCGATTACGTTGCCGTCGGGATCTGCAGCGGCCCTGGTAATACCACGGGAATGGAAAAATCTTTCGAAGACTTGCTAGAAGCTAGGGGAGAAAGTATTATCTTGGTGCAGCTCGCATCGCAGGCGGTTCCTCAAGTGGTGCAAATGGAGTCCTTCACAGAGCCAGCCTGTGAGCCGCCGACGGAGGCGCAGGAGCCCTCTGTTGGCTCTCCAGTCATGCAGACCCCTGCTATGGAGCCAATGGTAGATCTTGATCCTCCAGCAGCTACTGCGAAGGCGGTAGCTAGTAAGCCTGCTGTTGCTGCGAATGATACTGATAAGGGGCTTCTAGACGAGATTCTGGAAGAGGCTGCTGCCAGCTCCACTAGAGAGGGCGCTGCTTCCGACCCACCACCGCCTGAGCCAGGTCTGGAGGTCAGGCCTGAGAGGCCCACGAGGAGAGTCTGGGAGGTATAATTCTTTGCGATGCCTTTTGCATACTTTCTCCTTTTAGGATTTCTAACCTGTTTTTCGTTTGTCTCTTGTGCAGAAGTCGAAGATGGTTGCTGCCATCATCAAGGTGATGGACTAGCGAGACCGGGTAATCTCCGACAGGGAGGCGGAGATAGCCTGGCTAGATACTAAGTTGGCGGCTTCGGAGGTAGAGCACCGTGAGGAGACTGCTACCCTTGAGACTGTTCTTGCGGGAGTGGCAGCGGAGAATGCGAATTGAAATGCTGAGGTTGCCCTTTTGAAGGAAGAGAATAAACGAGCCAAAGTGCGCATTGATCAACTTGTTGGGCAGATGGCAGCCTTGGAGAACGATTTGAGTATCCGCATCTGCCCCCATGAGGTTGAGGGTATGATGCTCGCACGGCTGTTGGAATGGGTAAACATCAGTCGACGCATTGTGCGGTTGGTCGATCTCGACTTTCCTGTTGATATCATTAATTTATCCAACAGGTCGGTACAACGTAGAGATAACCTCGTAAGGGAGCCTCGTGACAGTCAAAGGCCTCCGCTGCCCTCGTAGCTTCTTGTATTGTACATTTTTTTGGGACCTCCCTTGTATTTATGCACATTTGATGTACGTTGTAACATATTTAGAAGCAATAAAATAAAAATTTTTCAATTTCGTGTCCATCTATCTTTACTGCCTTTGTGTTTGCATATCTGTTGCATTGGACGGCCAACTCAGTTGGCTGGCGGCCACTGTAGTGCTGCCAAAGGAGTGAGGTTCTTAGGCTTTCGTAGGTGGCTGTGTTAACCAGCTTAGTAGTGGCGTCTTGTGAGTGAAGCTTGGTGGCGCTGTCCAAGTGCTGACTTGGGCGATAGGTGTTGGAGAAAAATTTTTCTCCCTTCGACTATCATTGACTGATCACGCTATCTCCTTGTGGAGGAGGCTGTTGCTTATACTGTGCTAGCCCCCTAAGATTTTGACTGCTAACGGGCAACTTGGATGACTAAGGTTTAAATCCGGCCGCATACAGGCCGCTTGGATGACCAGGGTTTAATATGACCGCCAACAGGCCGCTCGGATGACCGAGGTTTACATTAGACCGTTCACGGGCCACTTGGATGATCAGGGTTTAAATACGACCACTAATGGGCTGCTCGGATGACCGAGGTTCATGTTCGACTACTTACGGGCCGTCTGGATGACCAGGATTTGTTAACGAGAGAGTGAGGACCCTCCCGACTTAGGGGCAGTATAGGTCGGATAACCTACAAAATAAACACACATATATATATGCATACACACAAGAAGGGAAGACAGTATGCTAAGTAAATACTCATTTTGGCAAATTAAAACAAGCAAGCGAATGCGTACACACAATAATGCAAATACGCACCTGTGCCTTTTACTGGAAGTAGCGTCTGAGGTGGATTGCGTTCCACATTGGCGGGACCAACTTTTCGTCCTGGCTGTGGAGTTTGTATACTCCGTTTCGCAAGACGGCGGAGACGAGAAAAGGCCCTTCCCAATTAGGTGAGAGCTTATTGCGGTCGGCCAGCTTGCCTGTGGCCTCAACGGCTTGTAGGACCAGGCCTCCAATATCGAATCGTCGCGCCTTAACCTTTTTGTTATAGCATCAGGCAATTCGACGTTGGTAGGCCGCTATCCGCACTCTGGCGACGTCGCGGGCTTTCTCTAACAAGTCTAAGTGCTCCCTAATTTTTTGGGAGTTACCCTGTGGGTCAAAGGATTCTACCCTAAGACTTGAAAACCCGATTTTGACCAGGATTATCGCTTCAGTCCCGTAACAGAGACTGAAGGGCGTCTCGCACTTTGGTTCTTTTGAGGTTATCCAGTAAGACTAGAGAACAGAGGAGAGCTCGTCTACCCAGGAGCCCCCTGCGTCCTCCAACTCAATCTTTAACCCGTGGAGTAGTGTTTAGTTTGTGAACTTCACCTGTCCATTCGTCTGGGGGTATGCCACCGAAGCGTGGACTAGCTTGACGTCAAGGCTATCGCAATACTTGGTGAAGCGTTTTCCCGAGAATTGGATCCCGTTGTCAGTCATGACAACCTTAGGGACGCTGAATCTGCAAATGATGTTCTAGCAAAGGAATTCTAGGGCATTGTGTTCCGTAATCTTTGCCAGTGGGATGGCCTCGACCCACTTGGTGAAATAGTCGATGCCCACGATGACAAACTTCATTTACCCCGTGGTAATGGAAAATGGGTCGAAAATATCCAGCCCCCATTGCGCAAAGGGCCAAGGGGTCTAAAGTGTCTTCAGGTCTGCGAATGACTGGCGGTGAAGGTTACTGTGAAGCTGGCAAATTTTGCATTTCTTCACAAACTCAAGTGCATCCTTTTTTTATCGAGGGCCAGTAGTAGCCCTACCGCATGATCTTGAAGGCTAAGTTTTTTCCACCAATGTGCGATCTGTAAATCTCGAGGTAGACTTCGCCTAAAGCATAGTCAGCCTCTTCGGGAGTTAGGCGCCAGAGGTATGGGGTTGAGTAACCACGGCAATATAGCCGTCCATCAACTACAGCGTACCAGCCGGCCATCTTTCTGATTTGTTTAGCCTTCTCCGCGTCCTCTGACAATTATCCATCGACCAGATAACTAAGGTAAGGCGTCATCCAATTTTTCGTATTGAAAATCTGCATTGCCTCCTATTTTTTTATGCTGAGAGCGTTCAAGATCTCCCTCATGTCTCTCGAGTATTGTTCCGGATTTTCGGCTGCAGCGACTCTAGCCAGCTAGTCTGCCTTCCAGTTTTTAATTCTAGGAACATGAACCAGGGTTAGTTTGTCGAAACCCTAGGCGGCCTCCATTGCTTTTGCCAAATACCTGGCCAGGTAATGGTTGTTTATCTCAAAGTCTCCGTTAACCTGGTTAACGATTAGTTCGGAGTCGTTGTAGACTGCGAATCTCTTGGCAGAGTATTCCTTAGCTAACCGTAATCCTGCTAATAGGACCTCGTATTCAGCAACGTTGTTGGTTGTCAGGAAATTGAGCCTAAGGGAGTATTTCACCTCAAACCCGTCGGGGGTCGTGATGACCACTCCAGCGCCACTGTCAGTGTCCGTAGATGATCCGTTCACGTGGAGTATCCATTCTGAAACTCCGTCAAGCAGTTCCGCGTTTTCTTCAGACTGCTCCTCGAGAACTGGGGTTGTAGTTTCAACAATAAAGTCAGCCAGAGCCTGCACCTTTACAGCAGGTCTGGGCCAAAATTTAATGTTGAATTTGCCCAACTCGATAGCATATTTTACCAACCGTCCAGAAACGTCGGATTCCTGGAGTATATCTTTCAGAGATTGGTCTATAAGGACTACTATACGGTGCGCCTGAAAGTAGGACGTTAACTTCTGCGCGAAGAATATAAGCGCCAAGGCCAATTTTTCTGCATGCGAGTAGCGGGTCTTCGGACCAGTCAACATTTTACTTACGTAGTAGACCGGTCGTTGAGTGTCGGAGTCCTAGCGCACGAGGACAGAACTGAGGGACGCCTCCGATATTGTCAGGTAAAGGTATAGCTCTTCCCCGCCCTTGGATGACACTAGTAATGGCAGGCTGGCTATATATCATTTTAGTTCATCGAAAGCTGTCTAACAGTCTGCCGTCTATTGAAACCCATTGGACTTTATTCCTCTAAGGGCCTTAAAGAAGGGCTGGTACTTGTCGCCAGATTTCGCGAGGAAGTGAGACAATGCTGCCAGCCGTCCAATCAATCGTTGGACGTCCTTTACGCTCTATGGTGGAGTCATGTCTGCAAGAGCCTTGATCTTCTCTGGGTTTACCTCAATCCCCCGTTGGAAGTCAATGAAGCCCAAGAATTTACCGGAGGCTACTCCGAAGACACACTTAGTCGGGTTTAGTTGCATATGGTGCTTACGGGGCACCTCAAATGACTCTACCAGGTCGCGGATGTGGTTGCCGGTGACCTTACTCTTGACGAGCATGTCATCGACATAGACCTCCATGTTGCGACCGATATGTTTTTCGAACATCTTGTTAACTAGTCGTTGATAGGTTACTTCAGCGTTTTTTAGTTCGAAGGGTATCACTTTGTAGCAGTAAGTTCCCTGATCAGTCATAAATGATGTGTGCTTCTCGTCCTCTAGACTCATCCGGATCTGATTGTAACCCGAATAAGCGTCCATGAAGCTTAGCAATTCATGTCCGACTGTCGAGTCAACCAGCAGGTCGATCCTGGGCAGGGAAAAGCTGTCCTTAAGGTAGGCTTTGTTAACGTCGATAAAATCGACGTACATCCGTCATTTTTCGTTGCTTTTCTTCACCGGGATGACGTTAGAGAGCCAATCCGGGTAGTCGACTTTTCTAATGAAACCTACGTCCAGCAGCTTCTTCACCTCCTCTCGGATGGCGATCAGCTTTTCTACAATGTGGTTTCTCCGCTTTTGTCTGACAGGCTTTCGGCTAGGATCAAGCCCCAACTTGTGGACCATCACCTCTGCCGGAATCCCAAGCATGTCTGCTGGAATCCACGCGAAGATGTCAGCATTCCGTCGCAAGAACGCGATCAACTCATCGCGCAGTGTTCCGGTGAGTGAGCTGCCGAACTGTACACACCTTTCCGGTTCCTCCGGGTCCAGTGGGACTAGATCTGTGGCTTCGTCGGACTGCGCTTGCTAAAAGGTTGTCTCATCTCGATGGTCGAGTTCTCCAACCGTTCTAGTGCTGTCGCTAGGGGCAACATGAGACATGTAGCAGGTTCGTCCGGTAACCTGGTCATCTAACACCTTTCCCACACCGTAAGGCGTTGGAAACTTCATCTTGAGGTGTGAAATTGATGTGACCGTCCCGAACGCTGTCAAGTAAGGTCTGCCTAGTATTGCGTTATACATAGAGGGTAGGTCGACCACCAGGAATGTGAGTGTTCGGCTTGCTACTTTCGGATACGTACCCAATGTGACCTCCAATTGAATGGTCTCTTGAACTGGTACTGGCTCGTTGTCAAGGCATACAATAGGCCTTCGGCAGGTTTTAATTGGTTCCTTTTTAAGTCTAGTTTGAAGAACGCATCCAAGTAAAGCAAATCATTCGAACTTTCATTATCGATGAACACTCGCTTCAACTAGTAGTCGATACTACCATCCGAAACGAGTGCAGATACAATGAGGGAATCAGTATGGGAGATATTATATGAGTCAAATCATTATCATTGAAACTAATGGTATTGTCCGCCGTGCGTTGCTTCTTCCTCCCAGTCTACTGCTCATCGTTGTCGGCTAGATTTTTGGCAGGTCGGGTGGTGATCATATTAACTACCCCTACTGCAATTCGGTTTCGGGGAGGAGACTATTCCTACCCTTTTTCTCCAGCTGCTCCAGAGCTCTACCCGGGGCTCTTGACAAATTTGGTGAGGTGGCCTCTGCAAATCAGCTCATCGATCTCCCTCTGCAGCGTCTTAAAATCCTCAATAGAATGCCCAGCAGAGCGGTAGAAGTCGCAGTACTTTGATTGGTTTCCAGTGTCCTTCTTTAGTGATTTCAGCCACTTCAGAAATTGTTTCTCATGGATCTGTATGAAGACATTTGAGCGTGTGACTGTCAGAGGCATAAAGCTGGTGGGCCCGTAGTCTCTGCGTTCCGGCGGCCCAATCCTGTGCTGCTTTTGACGGGAGTGATCACTGCCGCCGTATTTTCTTTTTTCCTCTCCAGGGAATGATCGAGGTTGACCTGCCCACTCTGAGAGTTTTGCTTCGTTGGCCTCTTCCGCCGTAGCATAGGCCTGGGTGATGGACTCCGCCTCCCAGAGGGTTTGGGGATTCTTGTGGGCGAGATGCCTAAAGAAGTCCCAGTAGGTTAAGGTAGATATGAAACTATCCAGTTTCATCTCCTCCGTGATCCGAAAAATCTGCCTAGCCTCGGCCACAAAGCGGTCCAGGAATCGTTGGGGTTCTCTCCCGACTTCTACTTGATGTGGGAGAGGTATCACAGTTGTTTCTCTTCCCATCGACTCGAGGCTTACTGAGCCAGGAAGAGATTTGTGAGCTCCTAGAAGCTGCCGATGGTGCCTGAATGGAGGTGATGAAACTAGATGCGGGCATCTCCCTTCAACGTGAGCGAGAAGTAGTGGCACATCACTGAGTCTTCCAACCCTTGTAGACTCAGATGGGTACGGAAGTGATCTAAGTGGTCAATTAGATCACTGCTCCCCTCGTATGAGTGAAGGAAAGGCATTTTAAACTTGGCGGGTAGCGGATGGTTTAGGATCTCTGCCGTGAAAGGAGATTTGTCAAGGTTGATAGCGCGCTCATCATCCTAGAACACGCGGTTCCAAATCTTATCTACTCGCGGATCTGTGCAAGCAGCGTTGGCAGATCTCTTAAAGTTGAGGTAAACTCTCAACTCTGTTTTGTCCCTGGAGGGTCCAATAGCCGGCTGGCTACTGCCTCCAGCAGACCTGGCAGTCCTGGAGGCTCACTCCTAGACTGTACTCCCGTCTTCCTCCTGAGAGTATCAGAAATTTTTTCTCTCCGGACTTTCTCCCGGAGTTGCGCTCCCAGAGCGTTTGTTAGGCCTGGAGCACACGAGGAGGCTGGGATGGGATTATTTGTGGGTCTTTCGGGTCTTCTGGCCGGCTTCTTTTTTCTCTGGCCGCCTTTTTTGGTGGCTGGCGCCGGGACGGCTGCTGGCAGAGCCGTCTGTTGTAGCTGCTTCTATCAAGAGCAGAGTATTTGGAGCAGATGATTGTTGGTCTGCATCTACTTCATCAATTGCTGAAAGTAAGGCGTTGGCACCCCGTTTGTTACCCCGTTGATTAGAGTACCAGCAGCGTGGTCCTGATCGGGAGAAGTGACGTCCCTAGTGGGATCGCTAGCTTGAGCTCTCATATTCACCATTGCGGATGAATCAGGTGGTGAAAAGAGAGTGCTATGTAGAATTGTGGTTGGCTTTTCGTAGTCACTTTGTACAGACGGCACCAATGATGAGTACCTGGATACGACTTCAAACATGTTCGGATTCGTTTGGATAGTTCGACCCGACTCCGTTCATTGAGTCTGAATCCTACACACCACTAAAGTAAACAAGAGGTTAGTGTGTCGGCGGGAGGTTATCCTACCAAAAATACTCCGACGCTCAAGTTAGTAGAAAGCCTTTAAATCAAGGAAGGTAAACTGATAAGTAAAAGGGAGTAAAGAGAATGAGTTTGTTGGGAGTGTTGGCCCGTTGAGAATGTGAGTTCTTGCTCCCTACTCACAGAGAGCTAGTGAAAGCGGCATCCCGAAAGTGTGAAAGTTTTAGGAAATAGTTCTCAAAAAGCCAGAAAAGGTCTCCTGCAATCTAGAGGCCCTTGGTGGGATTGGAAGATGAATGCTTGTGCAGAGAGAAAGAGAAGATGAGTTCTTTGTTCAAGCTCCGTAAGCGTTCGTGGGTGAGATTGTAGGAAGTCTCTTTTTAGTTTCAGGAAGCTTGTTTTGAATGTTCTCAAGTTAGAAAGTGTGTATGAGAGCTTCTGTTTTTGTGTGAGCATGCGTGTTCGTCTGCAAGCATGTCTGTTCATCTGTATGTCTTCCAAAATGAAGACTTCGGGCTTATATGGATAGCAGGAGAGCCACCTTCTCTGGGCAAGGTGACGTGTTCTTCTTGGTCTGGCAATGACGGCCTTCTCAGAGTTGGTAGGCTTGACATGCGTGATTTGATGGATCTTTTTTTTTCTGAATAGTGTAACGGATATTCAAATCATCTCATCTCTTTGTAACCGTTTTGACTCTAACGTTGGTGCTGAGTTCATTGTTGCCTTTTGGAGAAGATTAGCTTTTAGGAAGGCGTGTGATCATGAAAGGATCGTTGCTTTTCGTGCACGAGTTCACCTGCCAAATTGGGCCTAGCTTGTAGCAAGTTCATCGCCTTTTTAGGCATGCTGCTACAGTACTTCCGGTCAACTCTCGAGCTGACCATCTGTATGTGAGTTAGCCGTCTGCTGGCGTCTCGACGGTCAATGCTGGCGTTGGCCATTTTGGGTCTTTCAGGATTTGGGCCTTCACCTCCTATTGAGTCGTTATTTGAGTTAACCGTCCAACAGGCTATTTGGGCCTTCTTTGACCGTGGGCCAACCCGTACTATAGTATACCCATCAATACTTAACAAATAATTGATAGTGATGGGTACACTAAAAATGGACTGGCCCTACGAAAGTCAAAGACCCAAGACGACGGTCAACACTCTAACGACCCAATTGAAAAACGGGCCCAAAAGCTGAAAAGCCCAAGACCGTCGGGCGGCCAACTTCAAAACAGACGGTTAACCCAAATGTTGACCGTCTGCCCTGTCCGTATTAAGCCCAAAGGGGCTCTTCTACAGTAATGGGCCTGACTCACTCAGGCCCATAACCTATCTGGCGGCTGACGACGGATACCCTTCATAAGGGCAGCCAACACGTACGCAGACAGTCAACTCAAGCGTTGATCGTCCGCGTTTTGCACGTTGGACCCCAAGAAGCCTTTTAATAATAACGGGCCTGACCCGTTTAGGCCGACCAGTCATTAAAAGGCTAACAACGATCCTCCAAGGATATTCCACGATCTCAACTCAGGCCAACAAGGACGTGAACAAGATTGGCGCCCTTCAAAGAAGGAAAGCGCTAGATCTTCCCAATCCCTTACCAGCCAAGGTACTCCCACGATAACATGCTGATGAGGAAAGAAACCAACTTGAAAAGTTGTTGGCCTCCTCACAAGGAAACAATCACGATCACATGGAAACCGGCATCTGTTCCAGAAGGCAAGTCTGCCAGCAAATTAGGAAGGCAATCACTCCTTTCAAAGAAGGAGGATTGGCCTCTCAACTATAAAAGAAGCCATTAAATCATCATTCAAGGGATGCTCTCATTGATGCTCTCATTGAGGCTCTCATTGAAGCTTCCATTGACGCAGGCAATTACTCACTAACTACATACGCTTTCTGGGATACGCACCAGTGCTCCCAGAAACCTGCTTACTTTGCCATCGACACCCTCCAAAAATCCTAAGGCAACAAGCGAACCCTGATGGCCGTTTACTGCCTTCCTACCTCCCAGATTCAAGAAGACCTCGCGTCTCTCTTACATCTGGGTCAAACACTCAAACTCTCTCTCTCTATTTTCTGTTTCTTCCCTTTGAAAACTGTTTTACTAACTTGAGCGTCAAAGTGTTTTCGGTGGGATAACTTCCCGTCAATAACGCTGACCTCTTGTTTGCTTTAGTGGTGTGCAAGATTCGTACTCAGTGAACGGAGCCGATTCAAACCATCCAAAAGAATCCGAATCTGTTTGAAGTCGGATCCAAGTACACATCAGATAAAAATATTACCAATGAGGATAAATTAATAGAAAAAAATTAATATTT
>JAODPA010033131.1:0-12373 GCA_025585075.1 Nepenthes mirabilis | reverse complement strand
TTAGGGTTGTGTTACCATTGACGGAGGTTATTCAATGGAGAATAATCCGGTCCGTCACAAATCATAAAGATTGTCTATTTTGTGTGTTATACAGGTTAATTTATACAAGTTGTATGTATTGATTTTGGCCCATATTTAGGAAAAATTCTAGCCAATTTTCTGCAGAATTTCATATTATTTAATTTTGGGTATTAATTTGATATATTTATTGACGGAGGTTATTAAAAAAAAATAATTCGGTCCATCACAGATACTCTTGGCAAGCCTTAAGATATTACTGTGGAAGGATGAGGACTGCGCCTGGGCCCCAGGGGATATGGGGGCATATATGATTTGTTTGGCCATCCTCTCGGTAGATAATAGGAGCGTACGACATTAGATCATGAGGCTATCAAGATTATTTCCTCGTTGTTTCGTATCTTTAGTTAGTAAGGTTTACAGACTCTGAAACGCAAATATTAATGAAAATTCTAAAAAGTGTATTAAATTATATTTCATATCTCCACGTGCCCTCTTATAATGCTTTTATCTTATTTCTTGTTTCATTTGAATATATATTGTTCATTATTTATTGATGATATACTTGCTGAACTATTAATTCACTCTTGTTTCTCCTTGCCCTCAATTGAGTACAGGTTTATATCCGAAGTGGCTGGGTAAAGGCTAGAAGATGGATTAGCTTGGGACTTAGAAGATCGTATTATGGATTGAAATCTGTTGGGACTTATTCCTATTTATAGAAGACTTTTGTATATGTATTTGAGAATTTTGTATATATTGTATATGTAGTTTAGTTTCTATCGTATTTGATGGATATAGTTGCTTCCACAAGTTTATATTGTTTAACTATGTACCTAATAGCATTTTGTCTAAGTCGATATCATACCCGAAATTATGACGTCAGTGCCATATGTTATTTATTGTGGTTTTGGATCTTGTGTGATTTGTTGTTGTTTTTGGATGTGTAGGAATTGATTTTAGATGGATTTTTGTTATTGTACAGGATATTCTACAAGTTTTGTATTGATTTGACGGCTTTTTTTTGTCGAAATTTTGCCGAATTTTTGAAAGGAAATGCAGTCCATCATAGAAACTAAAATTAAATATCAATCAAACAAAGAATATCTTTTTCTTTATTTTCTTTTTTTTTTTGTGTATCACTTCTTTGTCTGAAAAGTAATTTTAGATGTAAAAATTCAAATAGGACCTCTTATATCCCATGTAGCCGCTTGAGTAACTAACTCGCAATCATCTCAAAATCGTCACATGAAAAACCTCGCAATCCTGATATTTACGCGGTCAACTTGTGAATAGCTACTATGCCAAACGATGTAATATTAGCTAGATGAAGAATATAAGTTACATGAAGAAGATGATGGAATAGAAAGACCTAACATGTAGAAAATCATAATATGAGTCATTCGATAGATTTGGGTAAGTGAGAGGGAGAGAGAGCTGCAGCAAGCCCCAACCGATTCAGTTAGAGGACAAGAGAAGAAGCAAGAGTAGGAAGAGAAGTCTTAATCCTTGCATACACTTGATAAATCCTTCTTTCTTGATTTTGGCCATTGTTGCGAGATGTTGGAGGTTGCCAAGATTCTGAAGGAGCTGTCATTTTGCTGAGTTTTTGGTGGAGCTCAAAACCATGACAAGTGCAATCTCCTTCTTGATGATCTTTTGCTTTCTTTTGTTTCAATGAATTCATATGATTCCCACGTCCCTCATCCGTGAGTTGTGGTTGAAGAAACACAGCGGAGTGTAGAGAAATTATGTCTGCACTCATTGTTTTGTGTGGGTAGCTGCTATTTTACTATCACTCGGTTTTAACCATCATTAATGAGTTGCTGTGTCTTCTTGAGTTGGCAATTGGAAGAGGATTTCATTTGTGATAGGCAAGTGATCTACTTTATCATCTCAATCTTTAACAAATAAATTTCTACTCCTTTGATGTTAGTATGACATAGAATACATTTTTACTTTTTTTTGTTTTATTGTGGCCTCACCTATGTATCATTTTGATCATCCTTCCATTCCTCTTTTTCAAAATCCATGTCAAAACAATACATATACGAGCCCCTAGTGATTACGCTTTGTTTAAATCTTATAGCATTCATTGTTTTACCTTATTAAATAATAATAATCATTATTTAAAGGAGTTTGAGCTACTGCAATACATGTAAACAGTAACAGGCTGAAGGAAGAAGAAGATAATCACGTGAGGAAAGGGTGTTTCAAACCATTTTTGTACCAATCGTTTATACTTTTAGTTGATACATTCATATCTTTTAAATTATTGTTCTTAAATTATAAAATGCGCAGTGTAATTTTATATAGATGAATCTCGATTTCGATTTCGATTTCTCAAAATTGAGGAAATCAACTAACAAAGGTGGGTTGGAAAATACTGAAATCTAGTGTTAGTTCTCACCTCTTGCTAAGATTACGGTTTATTTTGAACTAGTTTTTCATATAATAAATGAATACGTTCTATGAGGACCCAGAACCGAAAATGTGATAATTAGATGTAATTAAGATGATTAATATCATTAAGAGGCTAAGCATGCAGTGAACAATTGTTCGTTGAAAGCAAAAACTCCTAAAAATGCCCGAATTCAGCAAGCAGCCGAACGGCGCCTGCTGCGCGCCCGAGCGGCTATAGCAAGCAGAAAATCCAGTAGCAGCCCCGCTCGCCGCGCGCCTGCTGGCTGCTCGAGCGTATTTAACAGAATGTAGCTCGCTCGCTGAGCGCTCGAGGGGGCTCGAGCGCGAAAAATAGAATGTCGACCGCTCGCCGCTCACCCGTTGGCCGCTCGAGTGCAAAAAACAGAATACAGCCCCGACTTTTGCCCGCATTTTTGCTTCGTTTTGTTATAAAATGGAGGGAAAAAGGGAAAGGACAGAGAGAGAGAACAGAGCACACACGAAGGAGAGGAAAAATAGGAAGAAGAGAATAGGAGAAGGGAAAATCTCTAGTTCTAACCCACACTCGGTAAAAATAACGGTAGATCGGGCCAAGACAAGTGTACTTCGGACGTTATTTTTCGTTTTTACCGTTTCTCTTGCTTTAAAGTTAACGAAAATATTGTGAAAATGATGTTGATGCATGTTTAAAGTACATGAAGCATGTTTCCTTCGATTACTTGGTTAGATTTTGTGTTTATCCATATTTATTGTAAGTTTTGCTTCAATTTCGTGAATAAACATGAAAATAGTGTTCAACTTGTCTTGAAAAGTATGTGATGAAACCCTAACTCGAAAATGTTGTGTAATTTGAGTAAATTGCATGATTTAATGTATATGCACGGCATCTATGACATTAATTTCATGAAATATGTACATGTAAGAGATCGATTTGAGTCCGAAGGTTTTGGCAAAGCCCTATGTACGAAAATGAAAAGGTTTTGATGAGTTTTAACCGTAGCTTCTGTTATATGAAAATTAATTGACATCGAAAAGAAGCTTCCAGTATAATTTGTTTCCGAAAAATATATACCGACCTGTATCGAGGAAATTTTTATGTATACTTAAAGTTAGCTGAAAGTATATTGTGAGAATCTGATTTCGAAAAAGGGGTTTTCGATAAAAAGATGGTTTCCGTTACAACTATTTTAGGACCCGGGACTGACTACAGTCCGGATAGGTTCTCCAGCATGCCTTAGGACTTTACGGTGGTAATTGAGGATAACTCTATCCATGGAGTTCTTTGTGGTCCGCCCTGTCCTCGGGGCGTTACGGTCAGGAGGAATTACCGTTACCGGCCTACCTTCGGGTGGCATACCATACCGATCCTGTGAGATGGGATACCCATATGACAGTTACAGGTCTTAGATTGTGTGGAGTGAACACAATTTATCCTTGATTATTCGCTCCCTCAGCTAGTAGGGTATACTGGCAGGGTCTGTACCGATAAGTTATGAGGTACCGTTTACAATTTTACCGATATGTTGTGTCACCGTACCGATTACCGAATATGAAGTACCGATTACCGATATGTTAAGTTATGAAGTATCGATGACTGTTTATAGTTTACCGAATACTGTGCACCGATTACTGCTTACCGTTTTCCATTTGTTAATTAACGGTTACTGATTTCTGTTTACCGACTACTGATTTCTGAATCTAAAGTATAATACTATCAAAGTATGTTTTCTCTATTTTTGGGATTATATTCTGATTAACCGTTCTATTTATACGTAGTTACATGACCGTTCTGCATTCCCGTTTTATTGCTCATGTGCATGTACCTTGTTGGGCATCGGCTTACTGTTTTATTATTTTTTCCCCTTTCAGATGAGACAGTAGAGCTATTATTTGATAAGAAAGAGTTGGCCGAAAGGTGTTGTTTGAAGACTTTTGGGAACCTTAGCGTATTGGAGCTGTTTTTGAAGAGCTTATCGATGTGAAGGCTTAGCTGGAATTGTGATTTTTGCATACTGACTTTATGTTTATGGATGTTCTAAAACATGTAAATTTTTATACGAAAAGTATATGATATGTATGACTGTAAAATGGAAAAACTATACTTCTGCAGGTTATTAGTTTAACTTCCGCTCTAAACTTTTGGATATACTATACAGGTCCTAGATGGTATTTCGTTATTGAACTGTTAGTGTAGCTAACGCTTTTGTAGATTTATGCCATGGATGGCACATGTGATCCTGTGTAGGCTTGTTGTAGGAAGATTTGTGAATGATTGTTAGTTGTATGCTTAAGTTATCCGGTTCCTGTCTTGACGGAAGCTTTTGGGAAAAAAAATTCGTTCCGTCGCATTTGGTATCTGAGAATTGAGATGCTTTAGAAATTGATCGACCGAAAAGTGGAAGCATAGGTTTGAACCTCTGAATAGAATTTCTGTAGGAATAAGTAGAGGAAGTTTAGATAGTTAAGACCCTTAAGAGATTGATTTTTAAGCTTAGGTAGCAATTCCTTAAAGTTGTTGAATATTTCCTTCTTATTACATTGGATCCTTGTCATTATATCATTGTATTTGCCTTGATTATAGGATGGCAAGTAGAAGAGGTGGAAGAAATAGTTGCGGTGGTGCTAGCACGCCTTACGATAGAGAGGCCGCTTACATTGATCTATTGGAGAGGATGACCAATGTAGTTGAATCTGTCGAGCAAAAGCACATGGCCCCGAATCCTGCACCTGGGCCAGCTCCGACACTTACTGGTCCTACAACATATGATAGATTCACAGCTGAACAAGCACCGGGCTTCCTAGGAAAGTTTGATCCGGTTGAAGCAGATGTGTGGTTGAAAAGAATGAAGAAGATATTTGCTGTGCTTGGCTGTACCGATAGAGAAAAAGTCACCTTTGCGGTGTACAAGCTGGAAGGTGAAGCTGATAGTTAGTGGATATGCAGAAAAGGGCGATGGGAGTACCTAATGAGGCCATTACCTGGGAAATGTTTGAAGATGCATTTTTAGAGAAGTATTTTCCATCCAATCTCCGAGATCAGAACGAGTAAGAATTTATGAGATTGAGACAAGGGAACATGATGGTCAAGGAGTATAATGCCAAGTTTACTGAGCTGTCCTATTTTGCGCCTTTCTACATTGAGGATGAGCAGAGGAAAGCAAAGAAGTTCCTGCAAGGGCTAAGGGATGACATCAGAAAGTTGTTGTCTGTTCTAAAGTTTCAAACTTATACCGAGATCCAAGACCGAGTAGTGATTTATGAAAAGGAGGCGGAGATAGAGATTTTACGTAAAAAGGACTGCTAGTCGAGCTGGAGTAAGTACCGGATCAGCTGTAGGGTCTTCTGGACCGTCCAAGAAGACTAGGGCGGTTGACAAGGGAAAGAGTATTACGGCTCAGTTAGTAACCAGTACTAGAGCGTTGGCTGATGACTGTACCTTCTGTGGGAGGAAACATCCGGGACAAGAATGTCGTAAGATGTCGGGAGCCTGTTTCAGATGTGGGCAGTAGGGCCACATTCTCAGGAACTGCCCGCTACCTCCGAGGATGAAAGGAAAGAAGCCTACTGTCTCGGCAAAGGCCTTCGCGGTAGTTGTTCAAGATTCGGAGGTATCTCCAAATGTTGTGGAAGGTACCCTTTCTATTTGTGGAGTTTCTGCAGCCATATTATTTGACTCGGGGTCTACACATTCCTTTGTTTCTCCGCGATTTGCATGCTGTATTGTATCTATCCCGTGTATTTTAGATTGTGAATTATCTATGTGTACTCCCATCGGATCTTCTTTGATTACGGATGTCATGTATCCAGAATGTATAGTTGAGGTGAATGGGAACCATTTGGTTGTGGATTTAGTATTGTTAGACATGGGTAATTTTGATGTGATCCTAGGAATGGACTGGCTTGCTAAATACCATGTCAGTATTGACTGTTTCCTGAAGTGGGTTTGTTTTAATATCCCTGGGGTGGAGCCCTTTTTCTTTCAGGGCATTAAGAAAAAGGGGGTGCCTATGTTGATCTCTGCTCTACATGCTAAGCATTTGATGAGTAGTGGATATAGAGCTTATTTGGCATATGCCTACACTACTGGAAGTCATCGTGTGTAGGCTAAGGACATCTTGGTTGTTTGTGACTTTGAGGACGTATTTCCAGAGGAGTTATCTGGATTGCCTCCACACCAAAAAATCGAGTTTGAGATTGTCATTGTTCCTGATGTTAGCCCAGTTTCTAAATCCCCTTATCGTATGGCTCCGGCTGAATTGAAGGAGTTGAAATTGCAATTGCAGGAGCTGTTAGACAAAGATTTTATCAGACCGAGTGTATCTCCCTAGGGTGCACCGATGTTGTTCGTAAGGAAGAAAGATGGGTTTTTACGATTGTGTGTTGACTATCGTGAGTTGAATAAGATCACGATTAAAAATAAATACCCTCTACCGTGCATTGATGATTTATTTGATCAGTTGCAAGGATCTCGAGTGTTTTCAAAGATTGATTTGAGGTCCGGTTATTACCAACTGAGGATCAAGCTGGAGGATGTAGCTAAAACAGCTTTTCGGACACGTTATGGCCATTTGAGTTTCTTGTTATGCCTTTTGGCCTTATAAATGCTCCAGTTGCTTTTATGGATTTGATGAATAGGATTTTCAGGCCGTACTTGGATAAATTTGTGGTGGTATTCCTTGATGATATCTTCATTTATTCAAAGGATCATGAGGAGCACGCAATTCATTTGAGGAAGGTACTTCAGGTGCTCCGCGATGAGAAATTGTATGCCAAGCTGAGTAAGTGCGAGTTCTGGCTCTAGAAGGTGATGTTTTTGGGACATGTGATTTCTGATGGTGGCATTTTTGTGGATCCCAATAAAATAGAGGCTATTACGAGTTGGAGCAGACCAGCTTCGGTGACTGAGGTTATTAGTTTTCTGGGTATGACAGGATATTACAGGCGCTTTGTAGAGAATTTCTCTCAGATTGCTATGCCTCTCACTCGGTTGCTGAAAAAGGAGGCTAAGTTTGTGTGGACAGAGGAGTGTGATCTGAGCTTCCAGGAGCTAAAGGATCGTTTGACCACCGCTCTGTACTGCGATACTTCTAAGGTGGGTCTAGGATATGTGTTGATGCAGCACGGTAAAGTCGTGGCATATGGATCTTGGCAATTGAAGGTGCATGAGAAAAATTACCCTACTCATGACCTCGAGTTTGCTGCTGTAGTCTTAGCATTAAAAATTTGGAGAAATTATCTATATGGCGAGAGGATCCTTGTATATTCAGACCACAAAAGTTTGAAGTACCTATTTTCGTAAAAGGAACTTAACATGAGACAAATGAAATGGCTCGATTTTCTAAAGGACTATGATTGCGAGATACAGTACAAGCCGGGGAAAGCCAATATAGTAGTAGACGCATTAAGTCGCCGATCTGGTTATGTGGCGCACCTACAGGTTAAACAGATGGAGATGTTGGATTATTTGAAGCAGTGCAACATCCAAAGCTATGCCAAAGGTGATAGGATGCTCCTGTCATACTTTCAGATTCAACCAGAGGTAGTTAGCGAAGTTAAAGAGAAGCAGGTGAATGATCCGTTCCTCATGGATATTGTTAGTGATTTGAGTAAAGAGTCTCGAGCCGATTTTAACATTCGGACTGATGGTGTGTTGAGATTTAGAGATCGATTATGTATACCGGATGATAAAGGGTTGAAGGAGAAAATTTTGAAGGAGGCTCACCGATCTCGGTATACAATCCACCCGAAAATAAATAAAATGTATAAGGATCTGAAAAAGACTTTCTGGTGGAGAAACATGAAGAGAGATATCATGGCCCATGTTGAGAAATGCCTAGTATGTCAGCAACTAAGGCTGAGAGGAAAAAGCCTTCTGGTCTATTATAGCTAATGCCAATCCTGAGCTGAAAATGGAAATACATTGCTATGGACTTTGTATCGGGTTTGCCGAGGACTCCTAGGAATCATGACGCCGTGTGGGTTATAGTTAATCAGCTTACGAAATCAGCCCATATCTTGGCGATCAGAACAACCTATTCGCGTGATAGATTGGCTCAGTTGTACGTAAATGAGATTATGAGGCTTCATGGAGTTCCAGCCTCCATTGTATCTGATAGAGATCAACGTTTTGTCTAGAGGTTTTGGGAGAGCTTGCATAAGGAGTTGGGAATAGAGTTGAAATTCAGTACTGCATATCACCCCCAGATCGATGGCCAATTTAAGCGTACCATTCAAATTCTTGAGGATATGTTGAGGGCCTCTGTTTTGGAGATGAAAGGAGATGGAATACTTATCTAGCACTAGCTGAATTCACTTACAATAACAGCTATCAAGCTAGTATCGGCATGGCATCGTTTGAGGCATTGTATGGGAGAAAGTGTATGTCCTAAATTTATTGGGAGGAGACCGGAGACAAAAGGATTTTGGGCCCGGTGATTGTGAAAGAAATAGCAGAGAAGATTAAGGTGATTCATGATAATTAAAGGTTACTCAAAGCTGACAAAAGAGTTATGCGGACAAGTGAAGGATAGAACTGAGTTTTGAGATATGAGATCTTGTGTTTCTAAAGGTCTTGCCATCCAAGGGAACATTCCAATTTGGAGTGAAGGGAAAGTTGAAGCCCCGGTTCATTGGCCCTTTTGAGATTCTGGAAAGGGTCGGTGAGATAGCCTACAGGTTGGCATTACCACCAAATCTTATGGGCATACACGATATATTTCATGTATCGATGCTGCGAAAATATGTCCATGATCCAGTACACGTGATTGACTACGGATCTTTGTCTACTGACAAGGACTTGTCCTACATTAAGGAGCCACTAGAAATTGTAGACCGAAAGGATCAAAGGTTGCGGACGAATCCATCCCCCGATGAAAGTGCTTTGGAGAAATCATTTGTCGGAGGAGGCCAGTTGGGAGCGCGAAGAGGAGATCCGAAACAAGTATCCTCACTTGTTCCCTTGAGGTATGTAGTTTACTCAATTTCGAGGACAAAATTTCTTTAAGTGGGGGAGGGTGTGAGGACCCGGAACTGAAAACGTGATAAATAGATGTACTTAAGGTGATTAATATCATTAAGAGGCTAAGCATGTAGTGAACAAGTATTTGTTGAAAGCAAAAAATAAAAAAAATGCCCGAGTTCAGCAAGCAGCCGAACGGTGCCTGCTGCGTGCCCGAGCGGCTACAGCAAGAGGAAAATCCAGTTACAGCCTTGCTCGCCGCGCGCCTGCTGGCCGCTCGAGCGTATTTAACAGAATGTAACCCGCTCATTGAGCACTCGAGGGCACTCAAGCGCGAAAAACAGAATGTCAACCGCTGCTCGCTCACCTGCTGACCGTTCGAGCGTATTTAACAAAATGTAGCCCGCTCGCTGAGCGCTCGAGTGCGCTCGAGCGCAAAAAACAGAATGTTGACCGCTCACTGCTCACCTGCTGGCCGCTCAAGTGCGAAAAACAGAACATGGCCCGCTCGCTGAGCGCTCGAGCGCGGCCCCGACTTTTGCCCGCATTTTTGCTTCGTTTTTGTTATAAAACGGAGGGGAAAAGGGAAAGGAGAGAGAGGGAGAGAGAGAACAGAGCACGCACGAAGGAGAGGAAAAAGAGGAAGAAGAGAAGAGGAGAAGGGAAAATCTCTAGTTCCAACCCACACCCGGTAAAAATAACGGTAGATCGGGCCAAGACAAGTGTACTTCGGACGTTGTTTTTCATTTTTACTATTTCTCTTGCTTTAAAGTTAACGAAAATATTGTGAAAATAATGTTGATGCATGTTTAAAGTACATGAAGCATGTTTCCTTCGATTACTCAGTTAGATTTTATGTTTATCCATGTTTATTACAAGTTTTGGCTTCGATTTCGTGAATAAACATGAAAATAGTGTTCAACTTGACTTGAAAAGTATGTGATGAAACCCTTGCTCGAAAATATTGTATAGTTTGAGTAAATTGTATGATTTAATGTATATGCATGGCATCTATGACATTAATTTCATGAAATATGTACATGTAAGAGATCGATTTGAGTCCGAAGGTTTTGGCGAAGCCCTATGTACGAAAATGAAGAGGTTTTGATGAGTTTTAACCGTAACTTCTGTTATATGAAAGTTAATTGACATCGAAAAGAAACTTCCAGTATAATTTGTTTTCAAAAAATATGTACCGACCTGTACCAAAAAAATTTTCACGTATACTTAAATTTAGCTGAAAGTATATTATGAGAATCTGATTTCGAAAAAGGGGTTTTCTATAAAGAGAAGGTTTCTGTTACAGTTATTTTAGGACCCGGGACTGACTACAGTCCGGATAGGTTCTCCGGCATGCCTTAGGACTTTAGGGTTGTAATCGACGATCACTCTGTCCATGGAGTTATTTGTGGTCCGTCCTGCCCTTGGGGCATTACGGTCAGGAGGAATTACCATTACCGGCCTACTTTCGAGTGGCATATTGTGCCGATCCCGTGAGATGGGATACCCATATGACAGTTACAGGCCTTAAATTATGTGGAGTGAATAAAATCTATCCTCGATTATTCGCCCCATCAGCTAGTAGGGTATGCTGGCAGGGTCCGTACCGATAAGTTACGAGGTACCGTTTACAGTTTTACCGATATGTTATGTCACCATACCGATTACCAAATATGAAGTACCGATTACCGATATGTTAAGTTATGAAGTATCGATGACTGTTTATAGTTTAACGAATACTATGCACCGATTACTGCTTACCGTTTTTCGTTTGTTAATTAACGGTTACTGATTTCTGTTTACCGACTACTGATTTCTGAATCTAAAGTATAATACTGTCAAAGTATGTTTTCTCTATTTTCGGGATTATATTCTGATTAACCGTTCTATTTATACATAATTACATGACCGTTCTGCATTCCCGTTTTATTGCTCATGTGTATGTACCTTGTTGGGCCTCGACTCACTGTTTTATTATTTTTCCCCTTTAGATGAGACAGTAGAGTTACTGCCTGATAAGAAAGAGTCGACAAAAAGGTGTTGTTTGAAGACTTTTGGGAACCTTAGCATATTGGAGCTGTTTTTGAAGAGCTTGTCGATGTGAAGGTTTAGCTGGAATTGTGATTTTTACATACTGACTTTATGTTTATGGATGTTCTAGAACATGTAAATTTTTGTACGAAAAGCATATGATATGTTTGACTGTAAAACGAAAAAGTTATGCTTCTGCAGGTTATTAGTTTAGCTTCCGTTCTAAACTTTTGGATATACTGTACAGGTCCTAGACGACATATCGTTATTAAACTGTTAGTATAGCTAACACTTTTATAGATTTATGCTATGGATGGCACATGTGATCCTGTGTAGGCTTGTTGTAGGAAGATTTGTGAATGATTGTTAGTTGTATGCTTAAGTTATCTGGTTCCTGTCTTGACGGAAGCTTTTGAAAAAAAAAAAAAATCTGTTCTGTCACATGTTCATGGTAGTAATTTTCATTCTTACACTATGGTATAATAAGTTTGATATTGCATAGATGAAATGCGATTTCAATCACCCAAAAATATATCAAATGATTGACAAAGACGCATTGATGACCACCGAAACCAGCTCTAAACACCTACATTTTTAGAGATTGTTGGGCGGCCGAAACCCCTTTCCAATCAATAAATTATAGAGTGATATCCGGTGGCTGGAATCCTAGTAATTTATGTTTCCATGTATTGTTGCTGTCAATTGTCTCTGTAACTCTCAACGTATTGTTCATGAGTTGTTGAACAACTTCAGATGATGCGTGCTCCATGGTGTTGTTCGGTAATCATAGGCGCAAGGGACATTTACCATGTCGAGGGGAGTCCAGTAGAGGGAAATCAGAGAGAAAGAAAGGGAACGACCGAGGAGCTAAGGGGCCGAGGTAGAGAGAGCCAAGGTGCAGAGAGTCTAGGTGCAGAGAGAGAGAGAAATCAGGGAAAGGCAGAAGATAGAGCGAAATTAGGG
>JAODPA010033120.1:0-12373 GCA_025585075.1 Nepenthes mirabilis | reverse complement strand
TGAAACAATGGCCGACCCTGAGTGTTGACCAAAGAATTGACCGAAATAAATTATGGACAACTAAAGACAATGACCAACTTTACTAATTAGTTAAAAACCAACTAGGCCCTAAGTAAATGAAGTAAGTAAACCACCTCGTTGACCGTTTGTGATGAAGTACCAGAGTAAGTAGCTTAGACTACTTACTCCCACCTAACGTCTGAGAAGAAGTACGAGATGGGTAGCTGTAATGGCACAAATCCTAGAATATAGAAAAATTTCCGATGTCAAGTTACAATTACAAAGGATGGTGATTCGGTCAACAAAGTGTTGACCGGAAGGCGTGAACAATTACAAAGGATGATGATCCGGTCAACAAAGTATTGACCGAAGGCGTGAAGAAGGCATAATTAGGTCAATGTAAAATGTTGACCGGAAGGCGTAATCCGGTCAACGTAAAATGCTGACCGGAAAACGTGAATAGATGGAAGGATTGGAAAGAGGAAAGAAATTCGGTCAATGCCAGTTAGTTGACCGGAATGTATTTAAATGAGAAACATGAATCCGGCCAAGGTCAATTAATCAGAAAATTTAATGAAGAAACTCTTCGAAAAAGTAAGGCCATAAATAACTTAGAAATTAATAAGAAACTCTTGGAATGTAAGTTATAAATAATATACTCTGAAACATCCCCCTTAGTGAGACCAAACCAAACGACGGCCGCCAGACTCAAGGCCTATAAATAAGAATTAGAGGGCGTGGGAATGAGGCACACAATAGAGTTTTTTAGTAAAGGAAGATCAAAAGTTCAAGGCAAAGTAAAAGGCAAAGTAGAAGAAATCCAGGCAAGAGTACTCACCCCTGTTTTTAAAGTTTATGATTATGCATGTTTGCTACGCGAATATATATGATATTCTTATGAAATTATGTATGTATAATGTTTGTTCTCTTCTTGTGATTTATCATTTTTAATCGCATGTTTAAAAGAAACCCTGATATTCATGGTGTTAGATTTTATTCTGCTTGAAGTATATGATTAATTATCGACCTATGGATGTTAGTATGCTTCCGTGATTACTTTTTGGATATTGAAATTGAAAAGTCTAGTAAGCATCTCAGGCATTTCAGGTCCGTCTAACCTTAGTATTGGCCAGCCTTGTATGAAATTAAAACTGTAAGGCTAGCTCATATAGTTCGGCCTCTTAAAATCTTGTGTTTAAATGAAAGGTTTATGCATATGAAAGAAAAGAAAAATTTTTATGTCCACATAATTTTATCCATTAATTTACTTTAAGGCAAGGATTTAGACTTGACGGCGGCTTTATGTGATAGAATAAGGCCGGTCCGTCACAGTTGGTATCAGAGAAAGATAACTGAGATGCTTTAGGTTAATTTGAATCAACACGAAAACTCATGACAAGACCAATTAAGGCAAGAAGAGGGTTAGCTTTATTTATACTTTGGACGAAGACAATTGTGATAGCTATCTTTAGACTAATTGACTAACGAAGATATTCTTTTCAGACATTAAAATCATCCCTGAAGTTATGTCTAACAGAGGAAGGCGAAACGTACAGATTAACAACTCTACGGATCGGGAGGCAAGGTACTTGAACCTGTTAGGCAAAATGGCTGAAGTTATAGAAGCCTTGACTCTACCAACTCCACCAACTCCGATGACCACCCTAATTCTTGTCCATCAGGAGAGGTCGGTCAACGATCGTTTTACCAACGAGCGAGTTCCTGAATTCTCAGGGGAACCCGACCCGTTGAAGGCAGACACTTGGATCCAACGACTAAAGAAGGTATTTGCGGTAATTAAGTATCCTGCTGGAGACATGGTTCTTCATGCCACCCATAAGCTGACGGGTAAGGCCCACCACTGGTGGGAAATGCAGAAGAGAGTTTTCAATGTGCTAGACCGGGATATTAGTTGGGAAATGTTTGAAGCAGTATTTTTTGAGAAATATTTCCCTGCTAATCTTCGTGGACAGAAGGAGGATGAATTCCTTCGCCTAAGGCAGGGTACTCGCTCTATGGCGGAATATGATGCAAAGTTTACGGAGTTATCTCGCTATACTCTTTATATGGTGGAAGACCAGGAGAGGAAGGCTAGGAGGTTCTTTCGGGGATTAAGGGACGATATCAGGAGTCACCTTTCCACTCTAAAGTTGGCCACGTACGGAGACGTGTTAGAAAGGGCTATCATCTATGAGAAGGAGCTGGAGAGAGGACCAGTTCTCAGGCAAAGGACTTTTAGTCAGACTTTAAGGGCCAGTGCTAGTGGAGGCCCTTCTAAGAAAGCGAGACCATTAAGGTCCAGTGGGGAGCAGAGCCAATCTGTACAAATTTCCCAGACTCCGGCTAGTAAAGCATGTGATCACTGTGAAAAATCGCATGAAGGGAAGCCATGCTATAAGAAGCTAGGGGTCTGTTATAACTGCGGCCAGGCTGGACATATGATCAGGGATTGTCCACTCGCCAAACAAGTCCCAGGATTTAAGCCTCCTATTCCAGCTAAGGTGTTTGTCGTGTCTGCAAAGGAGACCGAAACCTCTACGGAGGTAGTGGAAGGTACACTTTCTATTTGTGGCACTTCTAGTCATATACTCTTTGACTTGAGATCCACCCACTTATTTGTCTTCCATGAATTTGCAAAATATCTTACGACCCTCCCTCAAGTTTTTGGCTGCCCTTTGATGATCGCCTCACCCATAGGGTCGTCCGTAATTTTAAATGTGGTATATTTAGAGTGTCCGATAGAATTAAATAAATGCATGATGCCTATTAATCTGGTTTTGCTAGAAATGAAGATGCAATCCTGGGAATGGATTGGTTAGCAAGGTATCATGCCAGCATTGATTATTTCTGAAAAAGAGTAGATTTCACCATCCCTGGAAATAAGCCCATCTATTTTCAGGGAGTCCGACGTAAAGAAGCATCTTGCTTCATTTCAGCCGTCTATGCCCGACACTTGATTGGTGATGGTGCCAAGCTTATCTAGCCTTCGCTAGTGTGACTACTGAGGGTCAAGGGACTCTGGCCAAAGAGATTCCTGTGCTTCGGGAATTCAAAGACCTATTTCCTGATGAGTTACCTGGGCTGCCGCCTATGTGGGAGCTGGAATTTGGTATAGAATTGGTGCTAAGGTCAGCACCAATATCCAAAGCACCATATAGAATGGCGCCGGCAGAACTGAAAGAGTTGAAGCAGCAACTACAAGAGTTGTTAGATAAGGGTTTCATTCAGCCGAGTGTGTCTCCATGGGGTGCACCAGTTCTATTTGTAAGAAAGAAGGACAGAACCTTTAGATTATGCGTGGATTATCGTGAATTGAATAAAATCACCATCAAGAATAAATATCCTTTGCAAGGATTGATGACCTCCTTGATCAGTTACAAGGAGTTTGTGTATTCTCAAAAATAGATCTTAGATCCGGATATCATCAGCTTCAGATCAGAAGGGATGATATAGTAAAGATTACGTTCCGGACTAGATATGGGCACTATGAGTTTATGGTGATACCTTTTGGGTTAACTAACGCTCCAACTGTATTTATGGATTTGATGAACCGAATTTTTCAACCATACCTGGACAAGTTTGTGATCGTCTTTATTGACGACATCCTTGTGTATTCGAAAAGCTATGAGGAAAATGAGGAGCATTTACGGACTACACTCTTGATCCTTAGGGAATACCAGTTGTTCGCCAAATTGAAAAAGTGTAAATTTTGGTTAGAGGAAGTAAGATTCCTTGGACACATCATCTCCAAGGAAGGAATTTTTATCGACCCTAAGAAAGTGGAAGCAGTGGTAAAGTGGAACCGGCCAACCTCTGTGACCAAAGTACAGAGCTTCTTAGGCTTGGCCGGATATTACAGACATTTTGTGAAAAACTTCTCCCAAATCGTCCTACCACTCACGCAATTGACAAGGAAGAATGCTAAGTTTGAGTGAACCAATGATTATGAAGGGAGTTTTCAGGCCCTTAAAGACCAGTTAATTTCTGCTCCGGTCCTGACCATTCCAAATGGATCATGAGGACTGATTGTTTATTGCGATGCCTCAAAGATTGGGTTGGGCTGCGTTTTAATGCAACACGGAAAGGTAATTGCCTATGGGTTGTGACAGTTGAAGGATCATGAAAGGAATTACCCAACTCACGATCTGGAATTGGCTGCAATAGTGTTTGCATTAAAAATCTGAACGCATTACTAGTATGGTGAGAGATTCTTGGTCTATTGTGATCATAAGAGTTTAAAGTATTTCTTCTCTCAAAAGGAACTGAACATGAGACAGAGAAGGTGGATTGAATTCCTGAAGGATAATGACTATGAAATCCAGTACGAATCAGGTAAGGCCAACGTAGTCGCCGATGCACTAAGTTGGCAACCTGGTATTTTGGCTAGAATGTAAGTCAAGCAAATGGAGATGTTGGACTATTTCATGTACTATGATATCGAGCAATATGTGTAAGGAAAGTGGATGATTTTGGCATACCTTCAAGTCCAGCCAGAGGTGATAAATGAGGTGAAGCGAGGTCAGGCGAATGATTCTTTCCTTGTGAAAATCATGAGTGAGCTGGACAAAGATTCCCGAAATGATTTTCATGTTAAGTCGGATGGAGCATTAAGGTTTAGGAATCGGTTATGTGTGCCGGAAAACAAAGAATTAAAGGAGAAATTTTTTACGGAAGCCCATCGATCCCGATATACGATCCACCCAGGAGCTAATAAGATGTACCAGGATTTAAAGAAAATATTTTGGCTGAGGAATATGAAGAGGGATATTGCAGCTTACGTGGAAAAGTATCTTGTATGCCAACAAGTAAAAGCCAAAAGGAAGCAGTCGTCTAGGTTATTGCAACCAATGCCGTTTCCAGGCTGAAAATGGAAAGATATTACCATGGACTTTGTGACCGGACTGCCAAGGACGCCAAGAAAACATGATGCTATTTGGGTTATTGTTGACCGGCTAATAAAGTCAGCCCATTTTCTGGCAATTCGGATGACATACTCCCGTGATAAATTAGCCCAACTGTATGTAAACGAGGTTGTCAGGTTTTATAGTGTGCCTGCCTCTATTGTATCATATAGAGACCCTTGCTTTGTTTCACGATTCTAGAAAAGTCTACATAAAGAATCGGGGACCGAATTAAAATTTAGTACTGCTTTTCATCCACAAACTGACGGTCAGTCAGAGCGGACTATCCAAATCCTCAAGGATATGTTAAGGGCCTCGGTCTTAGAGATAAAGGGGACTTAGGATAATTTCTTAGCCTTAGCAAAATTTGCTTATAATAATAGTTACCAGGCCAGCATAGGCATGGCTCCTTTTGAGGCTTTGTATGGAAGAAAATGTAGATCACCGATTCACTGGAAGGAGCACGGAGATAAAAGAATTTTGGGTCTTGATATTATTAAATAGATGGCGGAAAAGATAAAGTTAGTGCATGAGAATCTTAGAGTAGCCCAGAGCAGACAAAAGAGCTACGCAGATCGGAGGAGATTTGCTTTAGAGTTTGAAGAAGGCAATTTTGTATTCCTAAAGGTATCGCCATCCAATGGGACTTACAGATTCAGGGTAAAAGAATTTGAAGCCACGATTTATTGGCCCTTTTGAAATTATAGAAAGGATCAGAGAAGTAGCCTACAGACTTGACAGAAGTACATGACGTGTTTCATATATCAATGCTTCAAAAGTATGTCCATGATCCTACTCATATAATTGAGTTTGAGCCCTTGTCAATTAACAAGCACTTGTCCTACGTAGAGGAGCCAATACAAATCTTGGATCGAAGGGAGCAGAAACTACGCACTAAATCAATCTCTTTAATAAAGGTACTCTGAAAAAATCACTCACCCGAAGAAGCAAATTGGGAACGAGAGGAAGAGATTCGAAACAAATACCCCGATTTATTTTCTCGAGGTTAGTTACTTTATTTAAAATTTTGAGGATAAAATTTCTATAAGTGGGGGAGATTGTAATGGCCCAAATCCTAGAATATAGAAAAATCTCCGATGTCAAGTTATAATTACAGAGGATGGTGATCCGGTCAACAAAGTGTTGACCAGAAGGCGTGAACAATTGCAAAGGATGGTGATCCGGTCAACAAAGTGTTGACTGGAAGGCGTGAAGAAGGTATAATCCAGTCAATGTAAAATGTTGACCGGAAGGCGTGAAGAAGGCGTAATCCGGTCAACATAAAATATTGACCGAAAAACGTGAATGGATGGAAGGACGGGAAAGAGGAAAGAAATTCGGTCATCACCGGTTAGTTGACCGGAATGTATTTAAATGAGAAACATGAATCCGGCTAAGGTCAATTAATCAGAAAATTTAATGAGAAAATTCTTCAAAAAAGTAAGGCCATAAATAACTTAGAAATTAATAAGAAACTCTTGGAATGTAAAGTCATAAATAATATACTCCGAAACATCCCCCTTAGTGAGACCAAACCAAACGACGGTTGCCAGACCTAAGGCCTATAAATAAGAACTAGAGGGTATGAGAATGAGGCACGTAATAGAGTTTTCTAGTAAAGGAAGATCAAAAATTTAATGTGAAGTAAAAGGTGAAGTAGAAGAAATCCAGGCAAGAGTACTCACCCTTGTTTTTAAAGTTCATGATTATGCATGTTTGCTACGCGAGTATATATGATATTCTTATGAAATTATGTATGTACGATGTTTGTTTTGTTCTTGTGATTTATCGTTCTTAATCGCATGTTTAAAAGAAACCCTGATATTCATGGTATTAGATTTTATTCTGCTTGAAGTACATGATTAATTGTCGACCTATATGAACTCTGATAATTACATGTTTAAAGAAAAGACTTCTAACTTTTAAGAAAAAGTGCTTCGGATTTTGAATGATTAAGAACTTCGACTTTTAGAGCTTCGGTTTTTAATGGAATTAGAACTCTGGCTTCTGAACTATGGCTTTCGTTGAGAAATAGCTCCGGCTTTTGAATTCCGCATTTTTAAGAAAAGAACTCCGCCTCTTGAAAAAGAACTTCGGATTTTAGAGCTCCAAATTTTAAAGAAAAGGAACTCCAGCTTTTTGAACTCCGGCATTTTGTGAAAACAACCCCAGCTTTTGAGAAAAGACCTCCGATTTTAAGGAAAATGGACTCCGGCTTCTAGGATCAAGGCTATAAGAACAAGAAAATGTATGTAATCCGAACAGCAAGTGAAACTCTACGACTTTCGACTTTTGAACTATGACGGATGGCTATGAAAAGATATGAACTATGAATCGAGTTTCCATTAAACTTGCCGTTAAAGATGGATGAACGATATTGGAGTGACACTCGAGGACTGTCTCCTGGGCCACGGGGGGAGACTTTTGGTGGCATAAGACTTTTGAACTACGGCCCCGTATGCTTGGTTAAAGGCATTACCTCTCACCCCAAGGAGAATAATGAGGGGATACGGCCTTAGGTTGTGGCGTTACGTACAACCCTTCCTCAATGTTGTCCGCTCCCGCCCGGTCCCTAAAGATGATAAGAATTTCCAATGGTTTTTATGAATTTTTCGAAGACAAGATAATTAGAAAAAAAATAAGGAAATCCCCAACTAAAGAAAAAATGATATGATGATTTTCGTCTGCTAAGTTATGTTATGAAACTCTGTTTTGATCCGCTTATACATATATATACTTACGTTTTCTGCATGCGAGTATTCTGCTAGACTTTGTGGCTCACTCTTGCTATTTTTAGATGAAGAAAGGCTTATGGAGGACGAAGTTGAGTAAGACCATATGATGTAGCTTGATGAAATAGCTGGCCGGAGGTGATCAATGAAGAGCTTAATTTATTTTCCTTTTTATATTTTGAGAAGACTTGTAAAATGATTTCGCTGTTTAAGAATCTATGGATGTTAGTACGCTTCCGTGATTACTTTTTGGATATTGAAATTAAAAAGTCTAGTAAGCATCTCAGGCATTTCAGGTTTGTCTAACCTTAGTATTGGCCAGCCTTGTATAAAATTAAAATTGTAAGGCTAGCTCAAGTAGTTCGGCCTCTTGAAATCCTGTGTTTAAATAAAAGGTTCATGCATATGAAAGAAGAAAAATTTTTATGTCCACCTAATTTTATCCATTAATTTACTTTAAGGCAAGGATTTAGGCTTGACGGCGGCTTTATGCGGTGGAATAAGGCCGGTCCGTCATAGTAGCTTACTCCCACTTACTCTACCTAACCCCTCCTCTATATATACCCAACTTCGATCAAGGAAGCTAGTATGAGCAACCAGCAAGAAGAACAGTAAGGAGTAGAGAAGGAGAGAGTTTCCAGTTTGAAAGGGTGGACAAACAACCGTCAGGCAAGTGTACTTCGGACGTTACTGTTTTAAAGCTGTTTTTAAGAATATTGTAAGTGTACCCCCTATTTTTAAGTTCATAATTTAATACTCTATTTTAATTTCAGAATATTGCGAGTGTATTGAACGATCATTCTTTTAAGTTCGTGTGTCCAGATTTTAAAGTTCATACTCAAGCACTTATATTTCTGTCTCCAAAGTTCCGGCTTTAAATAAAACTGCCAGTTTTCCCCTTCCCATTTAGATTAAATGCATACCGTTTTAATTACTGTTTGATAGGTTGTATTCTAGTTCGAATGCATGCTTTCTGCCTTCTACTAAACTCATTTCTAAAATGGGTACATGAAAATGAAAAAGTAGACCAGCTTATATGATACTTGCATTACCCAAACTTGAAACCGGCTTTATAATATAAATTGAAATTGGCTTAAGTAAATATCGAAACTGACTTTGCACGTTAATTTGAAACCGGCCTTGATTAGTAAAATAATTTGAAGCTAGTCTTATAGTATAAATTGAAATCGGCTTAAGTAAATATCAAAACTGGCCTTGCACGTTAATTTGAAACCGGCCTTGCATATTAATTTGAAACCGGCCAAGAATAATTGAAATCGGCCTTAATCAAAACCGGCATTTGTGTTGAAATTTTGAAACCAACATTTGTCTTGTGATTTTGAAACCGGCCTTGTAATGTAATTTTGAAACCGGCATCTCCATTGTGATTTGAAACCAACCTTGTATCATATTTTAAAATCGACATTTGTACTGTGACTTTGAAATCGGCCTTGTATCATGATTTTGAAATCGACATTGCATTGTGATTTTGATACCGGCCATGTAATGTAATTTTGAAACTGGCATCTGCCTTGTGATTTGAAACCGGCCTTGTAATGTGATTTTGAAACCGGCATTTGCCTTGTGATTTTGAAATCGGCCTTGTAATGTAATTTTAAAATCGGCATTTGCTCTGTGATTTTGAAACTCGCCTTATATCGTAATTTAAGATCGGCATTTGTACTGTGATTTCAAAATCGGCCTTGTATCATGATTTTAAAACCAGCATTTGTATTGTAATTTTTAAAATTGGCCTTGTATTATGATTTGAAACTGGCATCTGTACTGAAACTTTAAAACCGGCTTGTGATGAACAAAGAAAATGTGAATCGACTTTATGATAAAACAAATAAGTTCAGATCTTAGCCTTGGGAGACAAGGTACTCCGGCATGCCTTAGAACCTTAAGGTAATAATCGAGGATAACCGAAGTGAGAACCATCCTCGAGACTTTGTACAATGAGGTAGTGATAGCTGTCCTCAGGACTTTGTACAAGGAGGTATTGCCGTGATTGTGAGGAGATGTGCACAATCTATCCTCGATTAAAGCCCCCTTCTATTAAGCAATAAATAAAAGTAGCTAAATTATGATCGGCCTTGTTTTATGCTCAAATATTATCTGTTCCGACTTTCTGATTTGCTTTTGTTCGGCCAAATGTTACCGTATGACATATATATGATGCATGATTACCTTCATTAACCGTTCTAAGTGTTCTGCATAATATTCTGTATATATATCTGTAACTGTTAACAGCACGAACGTTTTATGGAAAAATCTACATGTACCTTATTGAGCTCCGGCTCACTGTTTTCTATTTTTCCCCCCCTCAGATGAAAATTTAGAACTTGTGCCTGACGAGATGGAGTGATTAGAACCTATCTGAAGAGTTTGTAGGGATTCAGAAGCACTTTTTGGACGATCGCCACGAAGAAGCAATTAATGTAATGATCTGTAGAATTGATAAACTTTTGTGATCGGACTTTCATGGCTATATGTATTTAAGAATGAATTTTTATGGGAATGAATATAAATACTTCCGTTGGAAATAGATTGACTTCCACTTTATGTATAAGTCCTAGACAGCATCAGTGATCCTGTGATTTGGAAGACACGATCGGCCCAGACCTCGCCACTGAAACTTGGTCTCAATTTCGGGAGATCGATGGCAGATTGTAAAAAAAAATCTCTTCTGTCACAGAAGTGACCTTGCAACACCAGGGAGGCCGGAGTGGCCTTGTGCATCCTTTAGGCCGAAGTTGATGGTTCCCCTATGAAAGCCGAAGTTGATTGCACCCTTGAGGCCGAAGTTGGTGCCTTGTGTGTGTGGAAGAGGCCGAAGTGGATGATTGATGATGGTGAAGTATGGAAGACAAAGTTGATGATGATAATGTAGAGGCCAAAGTTGGTTGTGCCTTTTGATGGCCGGAGTGGCCTTGTGCCCCTTAGAGGCTGGAGTGGCTTTGTGCCTCTTGACGATCGGAGTGGCCTTGTGCCTCTTGGAGGCCGGAGTGGCTTTGTGCCTCTTGAAGGCCGGAGTGGCCTTGCAACCTCTTGAAGGTTGGGGTAAATTGAATCGATAAAGACCGACTTTGTTAAACGGCCGGAGTAGATTCAACTATTTTAATCTAATCAGAGCAAGTAAACTACCCTACTTACTCCATTGACCTTGTAGAAGAAAGAGTATCGAGCAAGTAACTTACCCCACTTGCTCCCACCTAACCCATTCTCTATATAAATTGAGCTAGTTAGTGAGAAAGGGAGTTAGAAGAATTTGGAAGAGACGATGAGAAAAAAAGGGAGCCTTAGGCCAGATTGAAGCAAGGACTTAGAGAATTAGGCAAGTATACTCTCCGTTTTAAAGTTCAGATTTTAAGAATGTTTTAATGCAAGAGTACTTTGAAACTTGTTCTATATCACTACTTTGATAGTTATATTCTAAATCCCATTTATTGAGTTTTGTTACGAAACATGCATGAATTTTATGATTCTAAGCTAAGTTTGATATTTTGTGAATCTGTATTTTTTGACTTTGACTTGATGTCTTAGCACATGCTTTATTGTTCAAAGTCACAATCGGAATTGCTTTGCATGAGTATAACCCTTGACTTCGATTTTTATATGTTGACTCATGTTTCTGTTCATTTTATGACCGGACTGCCTTGCATGAAAATCCTGTATGAAAATTGGAACATTAAAGATATGAAGGCCTTTTGAAATTGACTGGAGCATGGAATATGTAAACTTTGAATCGGCCTTAAAATATGAAAAATTTGTTGGAACTTTGAATAAGTGCTTCGGACCTATAACTATGATGTAGTCAGATAAGGTTCTCTGGTATACCTTAAAATATTACGGTGGTAATCAAGGGTAACTCCATTTATGGAGTGATATGTGGTCCGCCCCTCCTCGGGACGTAAAGAGAGGGCAGAAATATAGAACTTTAGACTTCAGATTTTAAATGGAAATGGAAATGGATGTGATTTGAAAATATGGCATTTGATTGTGTGGAGTGAACACAATCTATCCTTGATTACTCTCCCCATTGGCTAGTAGGGTCTACTAGCCTAGGTCCCTTTGAATAATGAAAATGACATGGCATTATGGATTTTAGAAATTTAGCCCTGTATATGAACTTTAGAAATTAATATTGCATTGTGAACTTCGGATTTTGATGTTGGTCTTTGTACTTTGAAAAAATTGACATTAATTCAAAAAATTGCATTGAACTGTGAACTTCAGAAAATGGCATCGAATCAAGAACTTCGTAATCGGTATTGATCATGAACTCCAATATTTTTTATGACTCTATGTTATCGCATTCATGATTTATATTGCATGTTTTTAGTATCTTGCTGAGTTTTGACTCACTCTGTTATAATTTTCTCTCAAATGAGATTGTAAAACTAGTACCGAACGAGCAGAAATAGATAAAGCCTAGCAATGAGAAATTTTGGAATTGGAAATCCTATTGAAGATTTTTGATGATTTTAATAGTCCTAAATGTAATTTCTTGCAAACTGTGAATATATGACTATGTTTTCACTTGTATACATTTTGGAATAGATTTGCTTCTGCTATTAACTTTCGATTATAATTAGATTTTAGAATGGCATCTCTGTACGAATTTTGGTTTAATGAAATGAAATGTTAAAAGGGTTGGAGCCGTGATTATTACATGGCGTTGGATGATCCTGTGTATGTATTGTGAAAAAATATATAAAAAGTCTATAATTTGTACGC
>JAODPA010033109.1:0-12374 GCA_025585075.1 Nepenthes mirabilis | reverse complement strand
ATATCACTTAATTGAAGCAATTACATTTAATTAACATTGCATTATCTACTTGTTGTGTCCTGGATTCTTCGTTGTCGTACGGATTAGAAAGCTTTCGAATTCTTCACCGTCCGAAGGTGGTCGCGAAAGGGTCCGGCCTCCATCTCTGTTAATCTGGGACCTACACAATACAATCAACGAACAAGAGGTCAGGGGTCTGACAGGATTTCTCTTACCGAGGATACTCTGACGCTCAAATCATCGATTTTTTGCAATAAACGGAAATGAGGTGCACGCTTAGAGATGCGTAGAAATATACTTGAATGCGTGGGCAGTGTGTGAATGCTTGTATGGGAGAGTAATGAGCGGGTAATGGGAGGACTGGCTCCGTGTATGCACCGTGACGGGTGGCTGACGTTTGTCGCCTGAGAAGGTTGAGTAGTTTGGATCTGAGAAATAGCGGTGGAGTCTAAGGTTAATGACACTGAGTCGATTCTCCAGGATCCCCTCCCCCTCCCTATAGAAGAAGAAGGATTTTATAGATCCCCCGGTAAGGGCCTTTGGGCACGAGAATCCCTATTGCAAGTGTTCGTTGGCCGCTAATTGCTGTCGGCGGTTGCCGGCGTGTCAGTTGTCATTTAGTGGTGGCAGGTAGACCGTTGGATGTTGCCGGCCATGCCTGGTCTACCTCTCGAGTTGGGATTGGCAGGGCAATTGGGGGTAGCTGCCTGAGCTGCGGCTGGCAGCGTTGACTGTTTCCTCATTGGCTCGCTTCTCCTGCTCTTCTGTCATTCCCTGGTAACAGCATTAATGAGCTGCAGATGGTGCTCATTGGCTGTCAAACGTGGGCCGCCACATAGGCCGCTCTGCAGTGTTGGGCCTCAACTGTCCCTCAGGTAGCTGCTTCGTGGGCTGGACTTTGAATCTCTTTGGGCTTTTATTTTGGATCCAACACTAGCCCTCCATACCTGGGCCGACCAGTGATCGCGGCCTGGCATGCCCTTTGGGTCCAACTCACGATTACCCGGTCCCCCTCAAGATGCACCAACACTTGTCGTCTTCTGGTTTCACGCCTTTTCCACGCAGTCACGCAAGATTTTCTGGGGCTGCAGTGATTTGGTGTCTGGAATGGAACAATTCGCACGCCCAAGGTTGCATCTGATTTGAGGGCTTTCCTGTTCCATGAAAGACGTCCACGGAATAGCGCACCCCATTAAGCGCTGGAAGGGTGTCATCTCGCCCATAAATAGGAGGGCTCTTTGGCTGATGCGGCTCATCCTTTGATTGATTTTGGGGGAGCAATGCGAAGGTCTTGGCCCGCCCCACCTCTGGTGAGAGTCTGTGAAGGAGTTGGATGGACTAGTTGGAGATTCGGAGTTCTTGGTGAAGACTGTCTTCATGCCCATGCTGCGGTCGATTCCTCATGCTAATGAGGGTGGCTCGACCACTCTACTATTGTCACGTGCCTCCCCCCATGGAGTGACGCGTCTAGGGTGCTGTGGGATCTCGGCAGAGCTATCCAGAGGATCCTCTCATCCGGCGAAACGCATCGCTCATGGTCTCCACTTCACTTGGGTCGTGCGCCGGTTGGGAAGGAGGTTGAAGGCGAGCCTTGGCGAGGGAAAAGCAGGTCCTTTATTGCGTCCCTGCCGGTGGCTCCTGAGTTGGGTGTTAGTTCTACCTCGGTGGATAACATTGGGTTCCTCTCCACCGGAGGTAGTCCAACACGCGGCTGTTCTCGATGCTTTGGCTTGTTGGGTTATCAGCGGTGAGGCCGTGGTGATCTCATGTAGGTCACATTCCTAAGCTTGCTCGTGGGGCCTAGGCCCCATGCCATATCTTTTTCCTCTTTCTTGTACTTTTACTGTTGCAAATCTTATATTTTGTAAGAGAAATCTTGATTAATGAAAGAAGTAGCATTTCATCTTTACTCTTCTACCTTGTAGTATGTGTTTTTCTTCCTAACTGCATTCCCCTCCTTTTTTTTATCACCCTTCATAGGCAGTTTGCTTCTTTCGTTGCATCGCGCTCCGTTCCGCGTGCCTGAGCATCATCAGATGTTTGCAGTTAGTTCTACCAGTTTCGTCCCTTGAGTCTTAATGTGGACTGTTGTCGGGAGGACGTAGCAGGAGGGGTCCTCTTATGCTCGATGTCGTGGAGATTTGAATCGTCACTGGCGGCAGTCACATCCGCATGTCTATCTGGTGCATTAAATGCGCTGGAAATCACGGGGCGCTGTGCCATAATGATTTGCCTTGGAAATGCACAATGCTTTAGGCATTTGCCACATAGAGGGCGTTTGTTGGCTCCATTCTGGCACTCTTCGCCTCCAAAACGCTGCCGTTTCAGGGGGAATCTTTGCCTATTTAAATGCACAAATTTCCTCAAATGCAGCGCGCTCTACTTCTTCCTTAACGGTGCGAAGCTTTGTGTTGCCTTTGATTCCTTTTTCTTTCATCTGCTTTCGCTGTGATTGCGATGGAGGGGTCATCCTCATCGTCTGGGTCAGGACTTTCTTCCAAAGAGCCAGAGACTGGGACCCATGCCTCTAGGGCCCCTGGTGCGGCCGCGTCGGATGGATATCATTCGGAGGTCACTGTTGTAGACCCTATGCGATTTTCGATGGTGCCTCCAGGGTTTGAGAGGGAGGAGAGGTTTGCCTCCTCGTGGGATCATGGTCCTGGGAGGCTGGATCCTTTGCTTCACCAAGTGGCCAGGGCTATCGATGGCGTCAAAGGCCAGGTGCAAGTCGTGGTTGGAGAGATAAAGCAATTGAGGGCCCGCATCACACACTTCAATTCGTCTCAATTGGAGATTAGTCTTGTTGGAGGATCCAAACTTTCGCATCAGCATCCTGGACTCTCGAAACTCTAGCAGCATAACACGCGCGGACCTGTTGGAATATCTTTTACCAGGTTCCTCTGTGCCAGGAGAGGGCCATTAAATGTACTTTGCAGCCGTAGGCTGCTGTAAAGAAAGTTATTAATGACCTTTATAATGAAATTTAACGCTTAGCTGTGCCGTTTTACTTTCCGTGGCTTGTTGTAGTCGAACGGTTCGTTTTCTCCCTTACGCGCTGGTTTCGGAAGTTCCGCCACATTAAATGCTGATGTGACTGTGGGGATTTTGCTAGGCGATTGCGGTGATGTCGGTCTGCGATCTGATGAGGGGCCATGTTTGCCGGCTGCTTTGGGGTCTACGATGTTCTTGCGGGGCCGGCTCGCGGCTTGGCCACTCAGCAGAAGCGTCGTTTGGATTTCCCGCGTGCTGACACGCCACTGTCTATTTAAGTCGCGCTTCAGCAAAATTCATCTTGGCCGTTTCCTTGTGCTGAAAGCTTTCAACTCGTTCCATTGAGAGAGGGGGAAAGATGGCAAAGAAGAGAGAGTCTCCTTATTCACGAACTTCTAAGGCATAGGGTTGACAGTATGAGGTCCGTCCTGACAACTAGCGCCATTACTGCTCTAATGACGGATTATGGGATCTCCAGCGACTGGAATTATTGCGCTCTTGGTTCCGTGGGTAGAGCCAACGCCCCACCCGATGCTTCGTCGTAGTTTATTAGCACCATTTGAGAGGGGGGCTTTGTCACCCTATACCGTGCACTGTGTATGCACTAGTTGAGGCGTTGGATGTTCCTGTGGTAAGGTTTTACCCCAACGCCCTTCGTTATCTGGTCTCGTTGTACATCTTCTCCCACCTCCATACCAGCGCTTTCGACACGAAGGCGATGAGACTGATCTTCTACTTCACGGAGTTGGAGGATTGGGTCTCCATGTCTCTGAAAATTGGTTTTCATTTTCGGGGGACCAACCCTGATTTGGTAAAGAATTGGAAAAATTGCTTTTTCTTCTTGTAGGAGCCTTTCGACTCTGAACTTTCACGTGAATGGGGCTCGATCTTGGAGTACTTTCACGTGAATGCTAAGGATACGGCAGAGTTGGTCATCGCCATCAACTCCCAGATGGCGAAGTTCTCCATTTAGGGCTATTTCTTGACGTCCATTACTTTTGAGGCCGCCAGGTGGAGGCCTTCATCGGGCTGGCGTGCCGCCGGTCCTGCAAAGAAGGAGCCTGGGGACACCGTGATTTCCCCGTTGTCTGGAGAGGACGCAGAGGAAAGCTGCTCGTTGTTGGAGTATTCTTTGGATGAAGAGGAGATAGGGGCTCCCCTGAAGAAGTCGAGGGAAGCCAAAGGTACCTCCACCCGGAGGTCGCAGAGGTTGACTGCTGGTTCCACCGCGCGAGCTCGGCCCCAATCCTGGAGGCAACATCCAGTGCCGAACTTCAGGGGGGACCGCCGGACTAGTGCCAATTCCGGCTGTAGCACAAGCTGAGTACGGTGTCCCTGCGGTGGAACTTCATTTTGGTGAGAGTCTTCCGCGGATTCCTTTGTCGACCTGGAGTCATTGGAGTTGATCGTAGAGGGTACTCCAGCCATGGCGGGCGACGTGTCAGTCTCTGGTGACCCAGAGAAAGCATACGCACCAGCGCCAGTACCAGAGTCGGAGGGGTCTTTAGAGTCAGCTGGAACCTCCTCTGAGCCGTCTTTGGAGGGAGGGGTTCAGGGAGATGTTCTTGTGGCGTTGGAGGCGGAAGCTACACTGGGGGCTAGCTTGCCAGTCGCTGAGCTGGCCCTGAAAGTAGCCACAGGAGGGATGGCTCTGGAGCCGGGGCCCCCCAAGATATCCCTTGCCTTCCATGCTTCCAGGTTATCCGATCCCCATAGAAATTGTGGTTGAACATGGGGAGTCCCTGGGCCTATCCGCGTCAGGAGATTTAGCTCATCATCCGGATGCACCTTCCACTTAGGTATAATCGCCTCAAGTTGAACGTTCTTCGGTAGTCATGAGTTTTGGGAGTTTTTTACCTTCTCATTTCCTGTGCAGATTTCTGAGGGTACTGATTCTTTTGATGAACTAGCTGCTCAACTGTACGGGGACCTTCATCGCGGGCTGGATGTTGTCCAACGCATGAGAGCCAGAGTTGCTGCCCTCCAAGAGGAGAGCGAGCCGACGTAGGAGGAAGTTAGGCGCTTGAAGGAGGAGAGGGGCCAGCGGACACTGGAAGTCGAGCGTCTACAGCAGGAGGTTGAGCGACTAAAAGAGATGGTTACTGTCCTCGAGGATGACAACTCACGCCTGTCCAGAGATCTGAGGGGCCGATTTACTTCGTCGGAGGCGAATCTTGTACTGGAGGCTCGGTTCTGGGTTGGCATCCACCTGTGCGGTAGGATTGTCTCACTTGCGGTCCCTGACGTCCCGGAGGGCGTCTTCCACCCAGGTAACTTCGGAGTCCAGGATAGATCTCGCCTGAGAAATTTCCCTAAGGGGACTGATCCGTCAGATCCTAAGTAGTGGCTTTACTTGTAAACATTGTTTCCTTCTTTTTCCTTTGTCTGCATCTTTTACAAATGATTGAAAAGTAGTACCTTTTTGCATTCAATACCTTCCTGTGAGATTTGAGAGATTGCATCTCATGTTTAATGGCTAAGCTTGTGAAGCTATTATCGTCAAGACCCCAATTTGACGCCTTCGTGCGCTGTACTTATCCTTCGTCAAAGGATGTCATCGCATCTCACGCGTTTAATGGAAAGCTCGATCCAATAAAGTGGATATCGTCGCAAGTCCTGTGGAGCCATGCTAAGGGCCAGCTGGGTTTTCAGGCCACAGCAGCCGAACTCTGGGTCTAGACCTTTTCTCATGAGGTATCTGCATTAGGTGCATGTCCCCCGCTCAGGGCGTCGTCGCTACCTTGTGTAAGGTCCTAGCCATCAACCATTGTGGACCGAGGGTGCTCTCTTCTTCGCGAGAAGGCCACCACACGCCTACGATTCTTGCCCCCTAAGGTTTTGATGGCCGTAAGTTGGGAAGCTTCAAAAGCCCCCAGGTATGACGTTTTGACCGCTTGGGTCGTTTGGTTCGGAACCATGATTATCTGGACCGCATGGGCCCTACGGTGTGGAATCGAGACTTGGCGGTGACTGCTTTCGGGTCGCTTGGCGAGAGGCTAAGGTAGAGGGCCGCTTGGGACCCTTTCAACATGGAGTCAAAGTTCGGATATGGCCGCTTGCAGGCCACTCGATGCATAGTCGAGGCTCGAACGAGGCCCCTAATGGGACAATTGGTGTGGGGCCAAAGTTTCTGGGCCGCTTCGGACCACTTGACGATGGGTCTAGGTTTTGAGATGGCCACTCACGAGTCGCTTGGCACGATGCCAAAGCCTCGTTTTACGGACAGACGATAGTCCTCCCGACTTAGGGGCAGTCTAGGTCATTCTGCTTTCGGAATGTCATGCATGCCAACACTCACATGAATGGAGATACCGATTAACAAGAATGATTAATTTCATTAAATAAAAACTCAATGTATGTACAAGCATTTTTCGTGGTGTATGTGTATGCCTTACCTGGGGCAACGTTACATTACTGGTAGTATTTCATTAGGTTGGCGGCATTCCAGGTCTGAGGGACTGTTTGCCGTTCTGGGTGTGTAACTTGTACGCTCCACTTCGGAGGATTACGGAGACGTGGAATGGGCCTTCCCATCTAGGGGAGAGTTTGTTCCTGCTCATGGCTTTTCCCGCAACCACTATACTCCGGAGGACTAGATCTCTAACATCAAGTGGGCGTGCCTTCACCTGCTTGTTGTAGTACCGCGCGATTTGCTGTTGATTGGCTGTGATCTGCAGGCGGGCTATGTTTTGAACTTTTGGGAGCAAGTCAAGGCATTCTCTGAGTCTCTGAAAGTTCGTGATTGGATCGAAACATTCGACCCATAGGCAGGATAGTCCCACTTCAACGGGGACCACGTCCTTAGATCCATAGCAGAGGCTAAAGGGTGTCTCTCTTATTGATTTTCGTGGGGTTGTTCGATACGACCAGATTTCAAAAGGTAGCTTATCGACCCACGAGCCCTCTACGCCTTCCAGTTTGGTCTTTAATCTGTACAGCAGTGTGCGGTTGGTGACTTCAACCTACCCATTTGCTTTAGGATATGCCATAGACGTATGAATCAACCTGATGTGCAGACCTGCATAGTACTTTATAAACCGTCTGCCGGCAAATTGGGTTCCGCTGTCGGTCATTATGACCTCGGGAATTTCAAAGTGGCAGATGATATTTTAGCGGAGGAATTCTATTGCATTATGCTCGGTGATTCAAGTTAGAGGAATTGCTTCTACCAACTTGGTGAAATAGTCGATGTCGACGATGAGAAACTTCCTTTGTCCGAAAGCCAAAGGTAGCAGTCCAAGGATGTCGAACCCCCACTGCATAAATGGCCACAGGGACTAAAGGCTGCGTAGTTCCGTGTGTGGGAGGTGCATCATGGATCTGTGGACTTGATAACTTTCGCATTTCTTCACAAATTCCTAGGCATCTCGCTTCATGGTGGGCCAAAAGAGACCCTACCGCATGATCTTGAACGTGAGGTTTTTTTTCCAGATGTGTGAGCCGCATATGCTGAGCTAGACTTCGCTCAGAGGATACTTAGCTTTTTCAGGGGTTTGGCATTTTAGGTAAAGACTGGAATATCCCCACATGTCTAGCCTTCCATCGAGGATTGTGTACCAGCCTGCTGTCTTCTTGATTCGTTTGGCCTCATCGGCGCTTTCAGGCAGAGTTCCGTCGGTCAGGTAATTTTTGTATGAGGTCAACCAGTTGTTGCCCTTGTTAATGTGCAGCACTTCCTGGTCCGAGATGTCCACACTTGGCACGGCCAGGATTTCTCGTAGCTCCCTGGCGTACTGCTCCGGGGATCCTCCAGCGGAGTCCTAGCCAACCGGTCAGCTTTCTAATTATAGGCCCTAGGGACATGTTCAATCAGGAAGCGATCGAATCCTTGGATCTTGGTCTTTGCTTTTGCAAGGTATCTCGCGAGTTAAGAGTTCGACACCTTGAAGGTTCCTTGGATTTGGTTGACTACGAGCTCCGAGTCACTGTGCACGACCGGCGACTTGGCAAAACATTCTTTTGCAAGGGAAAGTCCTGCGAGAAGGGCCTAACATTCCGCCATGTTATTGGTAGCGGGGATGGTTAGCACAACGAAGTACTTAATCTCCACGCCGTCTGGAGTCTTCAGTCTGACTCCGGCTCCGTTGCCTATTTGAGTGGTTGGTTCGTCCACAGTTAGGACCCATGTTGGGATGTCAAGATCGCCGATGCTTTTCAGGCTGCAAGGGTCGTCTAAAGTTGGGTTTGCCGCTTCGACGATGAAGTTTGCTAGGGCTTGACCCTTGAGGGCCGGCGGAGGTTGGAATTCTATATTAAACTCTCCCAACTCTATGGCCCACTTGACCAATTACCCGAAGGTCCCTGACTTCTGTAAGATCTACTTCAAATGTTGATTCGTTAGAATCATGATTCGGTGGGCTTGGAAGTAGGGCCGCAGATTCCACACCGAATAGATAGTGTCAATGCGATCGTTTCGGCGTGCGGATAGCGGGTCTTCATGTCTGTTAGTACTCTGCTTACGTAGTACACTGGCCGCTGCGCTCCCTTGTGTTCTCTGACTAACACGGAGTTAAGAGCAGTGCCTGACATAGCCAAGTAAAGGTACAGGTCCTTGCCCGTGCATGGTGAGCTCAGGAGAGGCGGGTTGATGAGGTATGCTTTTAGCTCTTTGAAGGCTTCTTCGTATTTCTCGGTCCACCAGAATCCAAAAGATTTCGTCCCCCTGAGTGTCCTAAATAAGGGCAAGTACTTCTCCGTAGATTTGGCAAGGAATTGTGAGAGGGTTGCTAGTCGTCCTGTGAGTTTCTGTACTTTCTTCACCGTTCGCGAAGGATTCATGTCAAGGATGGCCTTGAATTTCTTCGAGTTTGCTTCTATGTCGCGCTATGACACGATGAAGACTAGGAACTTCCCAGAGGTGACCTCAAACGCGCATTTGGCCGGGTTGAGTTTCATCCTATGCGCCCGTAGGACCTAGAACACCTCCTTTGTGTTACGGATGTGGTTGCCGGCAACCCTACTTTTTACAAGCATGTTGTCGACATATAACTCCACATTTTTTCCGATCTGAGCTTCAAACATCTTATTCACCAGGTGCTGATTGGTTGCCCTGACGTTATTGAGGCCGAAGGGTACTACCTTGTAACAGTACGTCCCTTGATCGGTCATAACGGAGGTATGCTTCTCATTGTCCGGGTGCATCCTGATCTGATTGTAACTAGAGTAGGCATCCATGAAGATCAGGAGCTCGTGCTCGGACGTGGAGTCCACCAGCTGGTAGATCCAAGAGAGAGGGAAGTTGTCTTTTGGGCAAGCCTTGTTCACATTGGTGAAATCCATGCACATTCGCCATTTGCCATTGCTCTTCTTCACCAGCATGACGTTGGATAGCCAGTCTGGATATTAGACCTCCCGAATGAATTCGGCGTCCAAGAGTCTTTTACCTCCTCTCTTATGGCGACCAGCTTCTTGACGGAATGGTTTCTACACTTCTATCGCATGGGCTTGTGGCCGGGATCGAGGCCCAACCTATGGACCATCACTCCGGCCGTTATCCCAGGCATGTTGGCAGGATTCCAGGTGAATACGTCAAAGTTCATTCGTAGGAAGGTGATTAATTGATCGTGATCAGCAGGCGGGAGAGAGCTACCCACATGTATGGGCTTTTCTGACTCGGCAGGATCCAAAAGGATGGCTTCGATTGATTCCCCTGACTGGGTTTGCTGCAGCATGGCTTCATCGTGAAGATCCAAATCTTTGCCCAGGTGATCCGGCGCCACGGGGGCAACTTGGGACAAGTAGCATGTTCATCCCATCGCCTGGTCCCCTAGCACTTCTCTCATGCCGCGTGATGTTGGAAACTTCATCTTTAGATGCGGAATTGAAGTAACGGCCTCGAAGGCTATGAGAAAGGGCTTGCCCAGAATAGTATTGTAAACGGACAGCAGATCAACGATAAGGAACATTAGCTCTCATGTCGCAGTGCGTGGGTAAGTTCCCTTCATGATCTCCAGTCAGACTACCCCTGTACTGGTATAGGCTCGTTGTCCAGGCCGTACAAGGGTCCATCGGCCGCTTTCATCTGGCTTCGTTTCAATCCAAACTGAAAAAGGGCACTAAGATATCATAAATTTTACAAGTTTTCAATATCAACGAAGACCGGTCTCAAATGGTAGTCAGCTGTACCATCGAGACAAGTGTGGATACAACAAAGGGATCACTATAGGGGAAAGTTTTATGAGCCATATCGTTACTACTAGAGCTAATGACATCACTCCTATTCCCTATCTTTGCTCTCTTACTGCTGGAAGTCGCTCTAATGGTTTCTGCCTAGTGCTCTTCGTCGTCGCGGTTGAGATAATGTTGATCACGCTGGCGGCTGTATGGTTCCTGATAGGCTCGCTGGCCTAGCCTTCTGAGGTTGCGGAGGCCTACCGCGAACTTTTCATGAACCATTTAAGGTGTCCGCGGTGGATCAAGTCTTCGATCTCCTGCTGTAAGGTTCGGTAGCTCTCTGTGGAATCTCTAAGGTAGCGGTGGTACTGACAGTACTTTGTTTGGTCACTGCCGCTCGATCCCTTCAGCGTCTTCGGCCACTTGAAGAATTTTTCATCATGGATTTGCATTAGGATATTCGTACGGGTATCGTTCAGGGGAGTTAGGGGCGTTGGTCCGTGATCCCTCCTTGATCCCGGCGGAGGGCATGACTGCTTGCGGTGCTTCGGGAAGCGGCTATCATCGCTGTTCCTCTTCTTTCTAGTGGTAGGCCTAGGAATTTTCGAGGGGCGGTCTACACGCTCGGAACGCTTCGCCTTGTTTGCCTCCTTCGCTGAGATGTAGGCTCGAGCAATAGTTTCGACCTCCAGAAAGAACTGGGGGCGTTGGTGCGACGGGTGCTAGAAAAAATCCCCCGCTGCTAACGTAGCAACGAAGGCGTTTAGCTTCAGTTCGTTAGAGAGCTGGGGGATCCGGCATGCCTTGGCGATGAAGCGGTTGAGGAATCGCTTCAAGCTTTCGTCCGACCTTTGGCGGAGGCAGACCAGGTGCCACAGTTGTTTCTCTTTCCTCCGGCCGGAGGCAAACTGACTCAAGAAGCAGTCCACAAGCTTGTTGAAAGAGCGGATGAAATTTGGTGGGAGGCCATAAAACCAAAGCAATGCGTCCCCCCTGAGGGTGACGGGAAAGTACTGGCACATCATGGCTTCACTTGCCCTCTGAAGGGACAGGTGTGTACGTAAGCAATTAAAATGATCCATCGGGTCCTTGCTCCTGTCATACCCTTCCAGCAAGGGCATCTTGAACTTGCGAGAGAGCGGCTGTGTCCGTAGATCCATGGCGAAGGGTGACCTTACATTTAATTAACATTGCATTATCTACTTGTTGCGTCCTAGATCCACGATTGCCGTACATGTTGGAGAGCATTCGGATTCCTTACCGTCTGGAGGTGGTCGCGAAAGGGTCTGGTCTCCATCTCTATTAATCTGGGATCTGCACAATACAATCAATAAACAAGAGGTCAAGGGTCCGGTAGGATTTTTTCCAACGAGAACACTTCGACACTCATGTCAACGATTTTTTGCAATAAATGAAAATGGGGCGCACGCTTAGAGGTGTGCAGAAATATGCTTGAATGCATGGGTAGTGCGTGAATACTTGTATGGGAGAGTAATGAGCAGGTAATTGGAGGACTGACTCCCTGTATGCACCGCAACGGATGGCTGACTTTTGTTGCACGAGAAGGTTGAGAAGTTTGGATCTAAAAAATGGCAGTGGAGTCTAAGGTTAATGACGCTGAGTTGATCCTCCAGGATCCCCTCCCTCCTCTTTGTAGAAGAAGAAGGATTTTATAGGTCCCTTGGCGAGGAGCTTTGGATGTGAGAATTCTTGATGCAAGTGTTCGTTGGCCATTGATTGCTGTCGGCAGTTGCCGGCGCGTGGGTTGTCTTTTAGCAGTGGCAGGTAGACTGTTGGGCGCTGCCGGCCACGCTTAGTCTACCCCTCGAGTTGGGATTGGCGGAGCAATTGGGGGTAGCCTCTTAAGCTGCGGCTGGCAGCGCTGACTGTTTCCTTATTGGCTCGCTTCTCCTACTCTTCCGCCGTTCCCTGGCAGCAGTATTAATGAGTTGCAAATGGCATCCATTGGCTGTCGAACGTGGGCTACCACGTAGGCCGCTCTGTAGTGCTGGGCTTCAACTGTCGCTCAGGCAGCTATTTTGTGGACTGGGCTTTAAATCTCTTTGGGCATTTGTTTCAGACCCAACACTACTTAAAAATATCGAATCAATGATTAGGCCTAATATCGATATTATTGTTTAGTGACGTAATATTCCATGGACACCTCTAAATTACTTTATTATGAATTAAACTTAATTAAAATTAGATCTTTCCATAACCCATTTATAATCATAATTGGGCTAACTTATGCACATTTATAATTTTTTTAT
>JAODPA010033098.1:0-12374 GCA_025585075.1 Nepenthes mirabilis | reverse complement strand
TGGGCCAACCGAAAGTCCGGCCTATAAAAGGACGACGGACTAATGGGTAGCGACCAAGCGTGAAGCTCTCCTCAATCCCAAAATCCATGACATGCAGCGGTGGGCCCAAGTTGCACGCCTCATGTCCGCTCAGCAGTGTATGAGCTATTAAACCAACCCACAAGATGGGCTCAAGGATGTAACTTAGCCCTCTTCAACTCAACAGATAAATCCATCAGCTCCTATCATCACACAGTTTCAAGTGACTATAAGAGTAGGGATTACAGACGGTAGTCACCAAGCCGTCACCCAGGAGATCTCGGCGGTGCAGAGTGCCAATAGTAGAGGAATGATGATGGCTACCCATAATTATAGGGTCGTAGCCCCTGTAGCCCACGATTGCGAGCACAGATGTTGGCCACTCATTGCTATAAGGATGTGGAGCCCTCAAGGTTGGCTACCTACGCTCCACCTATAACTACACCTCTCCTTCTAGAAGAAGGGGATTTGAACTTTGAACCCACGATGCAAGCAAGTGAGAATATAATTCATTAAAACGGAAAACATTCCCCAATCTTAAGAACCTACACGCATTGAGACCTCCTAAAGTTGTTCCCCTACAAGCACATTTATAAGCCACTCCCAATCGAGTGCATCCCAATCTTCCGCAACTTGTACATCCCCTTCACACTACTGCATCCACGCATTCCATCATTCCTCCACATTTGGATAAGTTGATATGGTGTAAGAAATAATTGTAATATTGGTGAAAATTGACTGTTTCCTAGAATATTATTACGCTGTGTATCAGTGTCACTAGTGATTTTTATGCAATCTTATTACCTAAAATTTATGGTTGCATTTACATTAATGATCTTATCATAATTATATTATAAGGTTATAATCTTCATCTAAGAGAAAACTTCCGCTATACTTTTAATAGGGTCGAAACACATAAGCACCAAGAAGTGCTTTTTCACTCCAGAATCAATATAAATATATTGTCAAATCTCTCACCACTATTTATTTATTTACAATATTTTCCTTTTGGAAATTTAATATCCAACTAAATTAAAATTATCAAAATTGATAACTACCTAATTCACTCATTATAGGATTGATTATTAGGATAATAGTAAAGAGGCATGGGCAATATAGCCTATGAAATTAATATGCCAACTACCCTTATTGTTAAAACTCAAAACATTAACAATAAATATGACAATATTCAAGACCTCAAATATGGATCAGAGTGCTACTCAAAATCCACTAGTGAGTCGAAGTAACATATAATAATATTCATTACAGAATACAATCAAAATTTATCCATTTGACAATTAATTATTTTTGATCAGTTTGGTAGATTGTGGGTCAGTTTAGGGCTCAACCTGCAAGAATAGCTATAGCCCAGTGGATGCTTTTCCAAGATCGAGGACCACCGAGATGAGAAAAGCCCAAATTACAGCGCCCACCATATAGCCTGTTGAGCTCAAGGTCCACATAGCAATACGGTTGGCCTGAGCAGGTTGACCCAGAACTGTTTAGTGGAAAACTAGTGAATAGGAATGCATGTAGTACCGAGCCTGTGGTTGCCCCTCCTACATAGCCACCGACAGCCATGATAGCACAGCTTTGACGAGCAGGCGAAGCCTGCTATAATGCAACAACGACAATTGTCCCAACAGCTCAACAAATATTTACAGAATATCCATCCGTACGGCGTATCACTATAAGATGGCAAGCACAGCTCTGTAATGTTTCCAAAAAGGTAACGATTACTATCCGCATCTCCACACGATCGTTGAGGCAGCTCAACAAATCTATTAGGGGAACTGACATTAGTTGCGAGGCTCAAGGAGGGTTATACCAATTCCAATTCTATCCCTTCACCTTTGCAGAAGGGGGAACCGGGACCAAAGCATACGCCCAAGCTCCCCCGAAGAATTACGAAAGCTTTCTCTCGAGTCACTCTACCTACAAGTGCACCGTTTCTCAAGCCACTCAGCATTAGATTACAACCTCTCTCAAAAGTTGCTCCTAACCAAGCATTAGTCCTCAAATTTACACTCAATCCCCCTTCTATGTGCATTCACGCACCTTACATCCTCCATCTTTCTCTACCTCATGGAGAGAATTCTAACGTAAGTATCAAAAGATATACCGATAAGTGAGTCTCGCTATCCTCTGACCTCTCGTTTATTCATTATGGTGCGTAGGATTTAGGTCATCAGAAATAGAGACTAGATCTACTTCAATTTGACTTGCTAGAAGAGATCAAACGACTCGCTAATCTGTATAGCAATCCTTACCCGCGAGTCGCATCATTGGCATTGTCTATGGGACTTAACTAAAAAGTCTAACCATAACATCCATGAAAGCAAACATGGCCAATGCAAGACTCAAGCTAGCGCACTAGCTAAAGACATCATCTCTTATGGCGATGGCCTCACCCCATGGGTAGTCATGGGGAATGGATGACTGGCCCTTAGAGTGTCGACACTCCCTACCTAGATGGACACCATGTCCAATTTGCTCCAGACCCTATGCACCCGTTTGGATGAGCAGCAGCTGGAGGTTCCTTCCTTCCACTCTCGAACTTCAATATCCAAGAGGAGCTAACAAAGGAAAAGATAACTCGTTAAGAAGATTCAGTGGCCTAAGCGGCCTCGAGTGACAAGGCCCAAATGCGGCTAGGGGACCGACTAAGCCTTGGAGGGTTGGATAGAAGCCCGGAGTGGTAGAATACGCGCTATTCTAGAGACGATAGGAGGCCTTTTGCCCAAAAAAAGCTTCCTGCTGCACTAGGCCGAGGAGGGCCCATAGCTACCCAGTTCGCCATAACTCTCTGAATCACTTGGAGTCGAGAACCTTCCTCGATATCTAGGAGTTACATCCTCCTCTCATATGAAGAAGAGAATGAGGGAGATTGAACAACAACTGTTCTGAAAAAGTCCCAATAGACACTTCGCTAATTTAAGGAAGTCACCATTTTCACGAAAGATCCGAATATAGTCCCACCCTCAAAAGATTAAGAAGACAAACCTGAAACTCCATGACAGAAGTTCCGATCTGAGGGATCATCTGGATCACTTTCGCACTTTACTGGGCTTCCAGGGTCTTCATGATGCCAGGCGTATAAAAAAGACAGCAGGTTGGGATGCCCTCGAGGGTAGTAGAATCGTTAACCCCTTGCATGTTGTCTTTCATGCTAGAAGACACTACTTATGTGCCAAACGAGGCACACCCAGGTTTCCATGGTTCAGATGTCAGCAGAAAGAACCCCACATTCAAGGCCATGCGACAAGGCGACTGCTGGTTGACAATAAAGGAGGACACTACGTGAACCATAAAAAATGCGAGAACTGCCAAGTCTATAGTTACACTCCACATCATTTTCATGCAAAATTACAGATCCCACAATCACCATAGTCGTTCATGCAGTGGGGGCTCTTCCTCATCAAGCCATTCCCCGATGCCTCAGGACAGAAGCCGCCCACTGGCATGGATCCCAGAGAAGAATGCCATCGAATTTGCTTGGTAAAGCATCGCATGTAGATTTGGGATTTTCGAGGCTATCATCACCGATAATGTGAGGTTCCAAGTTAAGAAAATAATAATTAGAGGGCAATTAAGTTAATATTGGTGTACCATGGTCAAAAGGTATGAGAGGAATCGGATGAACAGCTCAAAGAGCCAAAATTGGTAAATCGGGAACGAAAACTGTAAACCGAGTTATGTAACTTTGAAAATACGATTTCGGATTTTAAAGCATGATAATCATGGCTTATTAAGGTTATATAATCAAGGACAAGGCCCTAGGATGTGAAAGATTGGGTTAGAATGGTCAAAATGGGTCCCGAACGGCGAAAACGCGGCGTAGGCTTGCTGCTGGCTTGCCGCGGCTCAGACCGGCGCCCTCCGGGCGCTCGAGCCCTCCTATCAAGAGGAAAAACCATAAGTGAGGCCGCTCGAGCAGAGCTTGAGTGGCGGACAGCCCGTGGCGCGGCCGCTCGCTGCCCGCTCGAGCTGTGCTCGAGCGGCACGCGTAGTATAAATACACGCCGAGTTTCCCTTTTCCCTCATTTTCTGATCGGCCGAGGGTTTTAGAGAGAGAGAGGGGCGACTCTAGAGAGAGAAGAAGGGAGATCCAGCCCGGGAGTCCAGATCCGTCCGAGAGCTAGGTATAAAAGTAGAAGCACGCGTATAGGAATCCCCACGTCCCAATGATGCGTATAGGTCGGCCGCGGGTTCGATTTCGCATGTTTTAACCCGTTCGTGGCATCTGAGCCATCTAAGTGGGAGCTGTTACTGTTCACCCGAGACCGAAGGTGGTAATTGCATGTTGTCACCTTCGTGAAATGTTGAAATGACCCTAGAATATGAATCCCCGTATCCCAATTTTACGTATATATCGACCGGATGCCGGATCCCACAAGATTTGACCCATTTGTGGCATCCGGGAGCCTTAAAAGTTCCCTGTTATTGATAATCCGAAAATGAATGGGAAGTTGCATACTTCCACCCTCGTGCTAAGTTAAATCGAACCCAAATGTGAAATCCCGTGTATCAAGTGTGTGTACGAATCCACCGGACGTCCAATTTTCAAGTATCGAACTGTGTGCGGCGTCCAGGTGTTCAAAAGGAAATCTGTTATCGTTCATCGAAAATGAACTGAGAAATATAAGTGTTGTGCTTCCATAATTGTTATTGATATAACGTTTAAATGTTTAAACGCAAATGTAAGCTCCGAAATGTGTATCTGTGTGTTGGAGGCAAGGGATGAGTTCCGGAGGTTCCAAAGTGATATGTGATCATCAGAGGTAAGAATCTAATCTCTCTTATGAACTTGGATGACTTGTTGTGGATTAAGGAAATTGTGTCCCATTGAATATTGTGAACCGTGACGTGAATGGAAGGGAATCCACATTGAGCTTGTGATGATGTAATCTCCTGGATGGAGATGTGTTTGATGCTGTAATCTCCCGGTTGGAGATCTTGTGATGGGAATGAGATTTCCCGAGATGTGATTGTGTGTGGCAAATGTGGGTTTTCCTCTCCAAGTGTTGAACCTAATCTTAAAAATAGGACCCTGAGTCGTAGAGGTAGTATTCTTTAGTATACCATGTCCATCGCAGTATGAACCCGAGGAATATTTGGCCACGTATTCTGGCCGCTCGTGGGAGCGGGTGATGTACATGGTACGCTTTAGGAAACTATTATGGAAGAACGAGGATTGCCCTGGTCCCCGGGGGTGTGGGGCGTGTCAATCGACGCTACATATTGAGATGTAGTTGTCTTGGTGATTGTTACATGGATGCAACCGATGGTTGTGTGCTACTGACCTAAAATAGTAGCCGTGACTTTAGAATGTGTAGCGAACACATTCCTGTCCTCGTTCTCTCGCATCGTTGATTAGTACGGTCTACTAACCGGGGTCCGCAAAGATGATATAATAATGAAAATGAATAATGCTCAAGATATAAACCGCGAGAACTGTGTGAAACCAGTGATTCAAGACGTAGTCATGAGAGCCGTGAAAATCAAGTGATTCCAGATATTCCTGTTCCCTCTCCTGCTTTGTGGTTAGGGAGAGTTCCAGTATCTTCCCCATTCCCGTCCTTGTTTATACCTGCAAGAATTGTTTATGATTCACTCTTGCTGTTATTGTTTTTCATTTCAAATGAGAACACTTAGCTGACCCCGGATAGATAGAGCAAGGAGAGAGACTTGCTTGACGAGATTGGCTGGATGGCGAGTGCGCGAAAGCTCTCGACTTAGAGTTGGATCGGATGGCGGACGGCCACTCGGGGTTAAGCGTGGCTCGTTATAGTTATTGTTTTATGGTTTTGTTATGTTTCCGCATTTATGATGATTTAGTATGCTTCCGCGTCTGTATTGATGTTCGGAGTTTTGTTTCATTTATATAGCATCTCTCTAAATCCAGTATAGTAGTTAGGGATACTGTATTGGGGCCATGGGTGATATGACAGATGTGTGATCCTGTGTGGTGTGTTGTAGGCTTTGAGTTAAGCCTTTTGATTAGTTGTGTGCTTGTACAGGATATTTGAACAGGTAGTACAGTTTGATTTTCGTCCAATTGTAGAGGAAACTCTGCCGAATTTTCTATAGAGTCCATGGGTTAATTATGGGCTTTAGTGTGTGTGTAGCCATTGACGGAGGTTATTCAATGGAGAATAATCCGATCCGTCACAGATAATAGAACCCCATTCGCTGGTTAATGCTTCACCCAGAGCTATCCAAGTTAGGGAGTGTAGCTAGTTCACAGTTCCACCACCTCTCCACAAGCAAGCAGGTAAGTGGAGGCAACTGTTCGAGCACTACCACATGGGTTCAAGATAGAGTTAGAGGACGTTGGGGGCTTCTGAACGGACGAATCATCTTTCGTGTTACGGTCTCGCCAAATAGCTTCTAGGGAACCTACATGTGATGTGCCCTTCAGTTTTTGTTGTGGAGTTGAAGTGGCAGTCCTAGTGAGGATTAGTCTACTTGACCTGCAACTCAAGAGCTTCAACCCATTAAACAATTCCTAGCAACTCAGGAAGCATCACGACCTACTTAAAGAATCCTGAGACATAGCAAGGCTACCTGTGGCGGATTCACAGCAGCGAATTGCTTGGTGCTACTATCGGAAGGTGAAAGCATGCTAATTTAATGTGGGGGACCTAATTCTACGAAGCGTAGAGGCAACTGGCAAAATCATTGACAGGAACAAGTTATCTCCCATTTGGAAAGGCCATTCCTAATCTCAATAATCCTCTATAACTAAGTGAACAAGCTACGCACCTAGAACAAAAAACTAGTCCCGATGGTGTGGAATGCCACCCACTTCCAAAAGCACTATCCGCGGACTATCGCCAAGCACAGGTAAGTCAAGTACATCCATATGGATTGTTTGAATATTGTAAACATGTTTAATTTAATAAAATAATTATATACTTCATTTATCATGCCAATCATCTGGATGCCATGTGATTGCATTAATTCAAGGCTAGACTGCCCCTAAGTTGGGTAAACTCCTTCACCTGTAGCATGACTAGTTGTAACCCAGTCAAAAACTTTGGTTCCAATAACCGAACTATCCAAGTGAGGTCAAACCCTAAACCTCGATTCTTGCAATCGAGTGGCCTAGATGAGGTCGAACATTATGGCTGGGGAGCTTGCAAATTAAAGTCGAACCTCCCCACCAGGTGGCCAAAAAACCTTAGGGGGCTTTTCAGTATGCATGTAACAAACCCTTTCTACAGGGACAAGTACCATCAATCAGCAACGGTCAATGGATTAGAATCAAACGCGCAAAGGTGACGATGTCCACTAACAGGACTGAGCACCGATATCCTGCGCGGGCGACGACTTAGGCTACACCAGAGCTTAGCGATTGTGGCAACCATACCAAGTGGGCCTCAATGAGGCTCGCCGGTAGACGTGCTACAACTTCCTCCCACATAAAATAGTACCACACAAGAAAGCCAAAGCGCTACAACTTCCTCTCCTAGGAACGAGCGAAACTAGACAAAGGCATCCACCTAAGCCCAACGACAATAGTAATAATGCTTAGTTGACAAATAGAATAAATGCTGGACAGACGAATTCACACATGCTCAAAGATATCAACAATAATGATTAAAATAATCTAACTAATTTATTGCAGAATCGAAATGTAAATCAAAGAGTGTCTGTTCGCTCCAGAGATACAAAATGGTACTTATACCTATCGCCCAAGCGGTTGACAATCCTATGGTCAGGGGCCCCCTAGTGAACGTGGCACAAGCGCCCCTCCTATCTCCAAAAAGTCCACCAGATCAACTCAGTGTTGAACTCTAGCATTCCTTGGATCAGGGAAACCAACAGGGAAAAGGCAGCACTTCACCTACTAAAGTGAATGCTATCTCGGAATTTCTTGTCCATCGTGTGGCTAACTTCATCCAAGCAAAACTGAGACCACAGCTCTCCTTCAAGTTGAACTTACTCCCCCTGAAGATTAGTAAGCTGCTATTTAGTCTTCCAAAGCTCATCCTCGAGCAAGGCAATCCGATTTATTGCCCGATAATTTTCACCTTCGAGCTCTTGGGATCTCGCTTCTAACTTGGATAGCTCTTGGTCGAGATAGGCTGCTCGTTCATCACTCCGTAGAGCCTCAGCAACAGCAGCATTCACTCAGTGCTCCATGTCCTTGAGCATGGCAGGATCAATGTGGAACTAGGATAGCCAAGAGATTTTGACTTCCCGCCAATGTAATGCTTCCTCTACCACTCGGAGTGCTTCCTGAATCTATCGGCAAAGAACAACAACCAATAACAAGGTTGCAAAGTGAAAGAAATTCGCAATGAGGATACCTCACTATAAGATGGCCCGCCCTGATGTGACGGGTCGGGAGAATCCTCAACTCCAATTCCAACTGAAAGTGGTAAGCACTGCAAAGGTTTCGCATAATGGACCAATGGCACCTCAAAACCTAGAGGAGGAGCAAGCAGGCCTAAGGTGCCCAGCAGCTTAGGTGTTGGCACTTCCCAATGGGGCATCCCCTCAGTGACAACCTCAACCTCAGGGTCGTCTACAGTTACTTCTTCCTCCACTTAGCTGCTACTAGTACCCTCCTCCGTAAAAATGACAGGATGGCCAGAAGCATATACTTCCAAAGAAGAAGTCACCAAGATCGAGATCCTGCACTTAGCTGCAGCCACGACGAAAGTCAGTTTGCCCGGCTCGTCAACCAATGGGTCTCCCATTTCAGCAACAGTACTCATTGGGGCTCACTGCCCTTGGCCTCTCCAAATGGATTGCCAAAGTCCAGGTTGTTTGATAAAGACTCACCTAAGTCTGGCCTCATTGAGGATTCACCAACAACTGGAGTAGACACCCTTTTATAGGCCTCGTCGATCCTTCGGCATTCCTCAAAAAGGGCGAGCAATGGAGGAATTGCCTTGCCATAATCTCACTAAGAGGAGTCCCAGAAAAGCAAATGCCTCTACTTTCTCTTGGGGTGATGAGACAACGTGGCAGAGGCATCATCTCCATTTTTTTGAACCTCCCACTACACATCATCCAATGCGCTCTGGAATACCCAATGGTCAGTATGGCACAAGACGTCAGTGTACTTCTCGATGAGCCTTGTTTGTATCTGTGCCCTCCACTCTTCATCCTTCGAGACGTCACCAATATAGACGCTGTTGGCTTTATCCCATTTATTCAAAATTTTTCAGTTAGTGTCAACCGCCACGAAGAAAAAATGCTATTTCTAGCCCTTTATCGAGCTCAGGTTTCCTCCCGCTAATTTCAAACTTTGCGCATGGAGTGAAGGAGACCCGGTCAACCTTTTGGTTGTACCGAAAGATCCCCTTCATAGACCGGGCAACTAGGGAGTGACACTTTATACAAAAAAAGACACGCAGGGTCATCAAATATTGAACAGTGTTTGGATGGAGGCGAGCCACAAGAAATTCCAATGCCCTTAAAATCTTGCACAACTTCGTCATGAAAGGTATGTGAAGACCAACTTTTAGATACTCCTCGTAGATGGTTATGCACCCTTTACGAGGAGAGCAAGCTGCATCATTAACACTAGGCACTGTGTATTAGACAATGCTCGGAATATAGTACTTGCTGTACAGAGGCAAAATTGCTCTCTTAGTAAGAATGAATGTAATATCAGTGACATCTCTAAGAGTCATTCGTGATGTAGCACAAGCTAGAGATAATGCCAAACTAGAGCAGATATTCCAAGAATGAACAGATGCAGAAACGGCTAGAGGCCAAAGTTTAAGCAGCCAGTGCCTCGGCTCAACAACGATGTTGTTTGAGGAAATTGAAGAGGTGCATCTCTATGATGACTGCAACACGTGCCCATGTCAGAAAATGCCATGGCACGTCAGCTTGCAGAATGTCTGACGGCCCAGAGGCCTAGATCGGCGAGTCAATGGCATAATACAGGTAATGATACCCTAACAAGCCTCGTTTTTTGACGTGACGAAACTTTTGGTAATGTGCAACCTTGACAAACTCGAGAGGTATGCATCCCGGCCAAATCCCCATGACCTATCATTATTGGTCGGATTGTTAGAAGACCGAGTTGTCAGTAATTCGAATTATCAGACTGTCAGAAATCACTCGATAGAAAATAGCATTCAAACATTTAACTATTCACATTATGTAAGAATATTGGAGCCATACAATATGAAAACAAATAATACTCGGTAGTTTCATCATTAATTCCTTTTACGGCATACAACTAACTTATAACAACGGACTTACGAATCAAAAGGAAATATAAAAGAAAATAATGATACATGGAGTAGTGACTTGAATATGGTCATCTTACTGATCTCTAGAATGAACAATTGCAAGAGAAGAGCCTCCTTATTAACCACCCCATCGAGAGGTTGATATAGCAAGAAGAGTATGAAAAGCCCTCCCTACAAGAGCAAAGCACAATGCTGCTGTTCTCAACTGGGAGGCGACCATGAGAAACCATCCATTGGAGCCCATCAAAGTCTTCAAGACCGTGCGTATGTGTCATAACCAACATGGCGTCAGAGGATAGGGCTCAGCATGGACGAAAAAAAAAAGAAGAGAAGCTCCTCCCTTAGCACAAGATAGAATAACCCTCCACCTCCTAGAGGACTGCCTGACACCGGTTGAGAGAAGAGGAGATTGACTCCGAAACCCATGCCTCACTCCATACAACGTGAGGACGGTTCAGGCCAAGCCCAAAAGAGGATAACCAAGGCAAACTTCAGATGCATCCTCGGGCATCAACTTCAAACACTAGAAAAGAGCTCCCTCCAACTCCGGCCTGTGGCAACCTAGGCTCCATGTCAACTCTAAACTCTTACACTACTTGGCTAGCGAAGATGATTCGTGGTGAGGGTATAGAGAGCCCCTTCATTTAAAGCCGAGAAGGAGATTGGTCAATATTAAACCAAGAAGATGATGCTTATGATAGAGAATCGCCATGTTCAGAGAATCTCCCAAAATCTCACCAGGGGTAGCAAATCAAATCTCGCGTCACTGTGCAGTGAATCAACAGAAAGCATGGGGAACATGCATGTGTGCAGGCTTACAACTAGCGTCTCATTAGTGAACATGTCGGGAATTGACAAGTTAGGCTTCTTGCCCTGGGGGTTAGTGATGGATCCTCCAGATCATGGGTCGGTTCAGGGCACAACCCGCAAGAATAGTGATGGCTCAACGGACGTTTTTCCCAAGATCAAAGCCCACCAAGAGGAGGAAAGCCCGAATGATGGCGGCCCACCTGCGACTTGTTGAGCCTAAGGTCTACACAGCAGTACGGTTGGCTTCGGCGAGTTGACCTGAAACTGTTGGTACGAAGCGGGCAAATAGGATTGTCCGTAGTACTGCACCGGTTATTGCCCCTTCTGCATAACCACCGACAACCTCGACATTGCAATGTGAGCGAGTAGGCCGAACTTGCTATAATGCAGCCACGATAACTGTCCCGACTGCCTAGTAAATATCTGTAAAATATCCACCCGTATGGCGTATCATTCCAATATGGCAAGCACAGCTTTACAATATTTCTAATAGGGCAACGGTTGCATAGCACCCCACACACAATTGTTGGGCAACTTAGTGAATCTACCAGGGCAGCTGACATTAGCTGCAAGGCACAATGAGGGTTACACTAGCTCCAATTCTATAAATACCCCTTCACCTTTACAGGAAGAGGGAACCAAGACAAATGCATACCCTCAAGCACCCCCAAAGAATTACAAAAGTTTTCTCTTCAGCCACTCTACCCACAAGTGCACTGTCTCTCGAGCCACTCAGCATTAGAGTGCACATTCTCTCAAAAGCCGTTTTCAGCCGAGCGCATCCACCAAAACCCAGTCATCCAATTCACACTCAATCCCCCTCCTACATGCATCACACACCTTACATCCTTCATCTCTCTCTCTCTCACAGAGAGAATTCTAACCTGAGCGTCGAAGGATATATTGGAAAGTGAGTCTCGCCATCCTCTGACCTCTCGTTTATTTGTTGTAGTATACAGGATCCAGGTTATTAAGAATAGAGACCGAATCCGCTTCAATTTAACCTACCAAAAGAGACCAAGCGACTCCCTAATCCGTATAACAATTCCTAACCGCGAGACACATCAATTTTAACCATTCAAACATTAATTATAAGCTGGAGAATTAACCTAAAACAAGATTATATATGTACCCATAAAAATGAAACCGAGGTTATAGCGCACCAGCCACTTGATAAAATAAACAATTAGATTATGCATTCTTTAAATTCTGAAACAAAGAAATTATATCACTATGCATCTTGCGCATCAATTTTGCACTGAAACATAATCACGTAATTCCTTTCAATTCCTCTAGAGAAACCAATTAGTCAACTCCGTCTAAGTA
>JAODPA010033087.1:0-12374 GCA_025585075.1 Nepenthes mirabilis | reverse complement strand
AACGCCTCCTAACAATCAATTATCTGAAAAATGTATCATTTTACTTATAAATTATATAAGTAATAACGGATCTAGTGCCTTTAAAAAGTTAATATAAGATAAATCCACGAAATTAAACACTAATCAATATATATCGATATCAAATTGTCCATATAGACATTCTGGATATCAGTCAAAAAACCTGATATTTTTTTGATTTATTCGACGATATTCACTCTATATGTTTTTGATCTACTAAAAAACGTTCGATATCAATATATATTATCCAATGTTACTGATACTGATACAATTATGATTGATATTGATATCGATATTTTCATCCATGATTAAATGGGAATTGAAGTAGCCAAGTTGATCAAGGTCAGAAGTTTAAGAACTACTAAATTAGAGCTTTGAAAGTAGAGAGTGCCTGGCTTGAAGATCAAGGCCAGAAGACAGAAAATGCAAGCAATCACACACTGATTACATACTTCCCATTGAAGGGGAGAACAATCAGTGATTAATCATCTTCCAAATGCTGTTACATATATCATAAGAATCATCCTTTGCTGGATCAAAATCAAATCTCTGAACCACCTGTTTATCCCTTCGCACAATCTCTGTTGGTCAGTTTTAAGGAGAATCAAATTGGAACAAAAGAAGAAGAAGAAGAAGATAGAATACAGAAACCATAGAATAAAACATCAACTGATATGAAAAATATCAGTCGATATATATCATTATTAGGATTCCAAATCGATATTTATCGACACAGCTGCAAACTTACAAGTCACTATCGATAAAAAATCAGCCCATAAACTTGATATTTTTTTGATTTATCAGTAAATATTTGTCACATAGGTCATGATTAGCAAAAAAATTTACATCCAATAGTGGATGTATTGACAAAATATCAACCGATATACCAAATATTTTTCGATATAACAGCTGATATTTGTCTTTTAGATTACGATTTAAAAAAAAATTATACATGATATTAATACATATTAATTGATATGCCAAAAATCGACTGATATATATCAGTATTAGAAACCATGACTGATATTTCTCCATATGGTAATGAAATCACGAAATGTCGCTATATTGACAAAATATTAACCAATACGCTTAATATTTTTCAATACATCAGCCGATATTTTTCCATTGGGTTACAATTTGTTAAAAAAATCCGATATCGGTGTATGTCATCCGATATGGTTGATACTGATAATGTCATAACCGATACCGATACTAATATTTTTATCTAGGATAGGAACATGTGCATAGAGAGCCAGATCAGTGGGAGAGTTTATTTTTTTTTCTTTTGTCAAACCGTATGGCATAGCATTAGACAAGGATACGTCCAGAGAAATTACATTTGCTGTCCAAATCAGGAATGATATTTGTGACAGAAGCATAGAATGAAAGCTTTGTGCTGCAAGATGACAATGAACTCTCAGGTTATGGAGCATAGAAGAAGACTACTACCCATGCTAAAACAATTATAAAAATGCGGACATAAAGCAAAATTGACCTAACAAAACCACTTGAGCAAAAACTTCAACCAAGAGGGAATGGTGAGAAAATTATCTTTATCAATTTTCAGAGAAAATACAGAAGAAGGTGCAAAATTTAGTGGATTTCCACTATCACTATAGTTAATTTGAAAGTGTAAGACATCAAATAATGGTGACAGTTGTAATTTAGTAAATGCAGAAAACAGTGCAGCAACCGTGGGAGCATTCAGGAAATATGCCCAATACAGTATTCCTAAATGCACCATTAGTGTACTCTCAAAATCACTTACAACCTCTTCAATATCTCACAACAAAGTACATGCCATTTCATAAACAATCTAAAACATGAGACTCAGAACTTGGCTATGGTATGCATTTAATAGATAGCTGTTATGATACTCTCAATAAGATTAAAAGTTGAAAAATGAATCATATAGATTGAACAACTATTTAAATCACTTAAGACAATTTTTACCATTTATTTTTTAACTTTTAATTCCAACCATTAGGCAGACATAAGAGCCAGCTAGCCTACTAAAAGGACTATAATAGCACTCCATGTAATGTACACAAACCCATTACTTTAAACTCATAATCCAAGCCCAACACAAAATAGTTCAGGTTGAGCAAAAGCTCAGCAATATGGGTTACAAGTAAATAGCTCAATAATATGAGTCATACTAGAATTCAAATCCAACCCAAAACTACTCTTTTTCTCTTAAGAAAAATATGAAAATTTTGATAATATTAGTAAACTTCTCTAATCAATTAAGTCAACAAAAGAATATAAATAACAAATATTCAAATTTATAATCTACTAAATCTAATTTAACTTATAAAAACTTACAAAAATATTCCAACTATCACTCTAGGTTCGAGAATTAAAATATTGAGGATTGGATTGGTACAAAAGACCTTTTTATACAATATAATGTATTCTTATCTCAATTAGAGGTCTTAGATAGAGCTAATCAATGTTTTGCATAAACAAATTTCATTTATATATATACTCTATACCACATCCAATTTTGTGAGAAGCCATTAGTCATTACTAAAAAACATCCGGCTATTTAGTATCTAAATTTAGTTATTTGAAGGTATCTTTTTAATATATACACAGAGATAACCACTTAATAAGAAATAGATTATCTATTTCTAAATGAGAATTCTATCCATTTATTTAGAAATTCTTAAATAGAATCTAGCTAATAGCAATTTAAAATTTATAAGACAACTAAAAACTCTGCAATTCTCTACATACCAAGCAAGTCATCACTCTCAAATCAAAATCTCCATTATACAAAACAAAATAAAATGTAAAAGTTAAGTTTACATTAGGGCTAGGTTGGTATCCATATATTATTTTATGTCGTATATATTATATTTGGGTTAAATTTATGTTGGCACATAATGAACCCAAACCCTAACCCAACCTATACCAATTATAAGGTTTTGAAACCAAACCCAATTAAAGCAGGTAAAATTCAGATAATTCGTGACAGCTCATGTCGAGTTATATCATTTTAGGTTTTTTCTACTGTGTCTATAATAGAAATCAATAAAGTTAACAAACCATCTACAACCATACTGGGAAACAGATCAATGGAAACCCTAGAAGTGCCATAGGTACAAGCATACATGTAAATATTATGTTTGGCTTCTTCAAAGTTTTTTACTTGCACATAATGACCTGCTATCTGATGTACACACAATAATCAAGAAAGCATAAGCCACCTTGTACTCTACCACTGCCAATCATCTTCCCTGTTTCTAGGTCATGTTCGTGCTCCTATAAAGAGCATGGGCACAAGTGAGAGGTGAGACGACTACTGCCAACTTCTTTAGTACTGGAAGGTTGCTTACAGAAATCAATGCAACTACCTTACCTATTGCTTGTTTCACTGTCTTGTAATTATCTCTAAGGTTCTTACATACGTGGTCAAGTTGCATATCCATAACAATGTTGATCAATCCCGAATCATTTGTGTAAAGGGAATAGCAATTATTGGTAATGGATAGGGTTATCCGAGAACACATATTTACCCTAGATGCAATATGAACCTAGATGTAAAAAAGCAAAGAGTTATTGAGTATTTGTTGATGGTCCTACTAATTCACATCTCTTGTTATCACTAAGTTTTCAGTGATGATTGACGACTCATGGCATGGCTATTTTAATGGATATAGATTCTAACATCATAATCTATCAAAACAGGTGTTGGCCACTGATAAAAATATCAGGTAATATATATTAGTATCAGGTCTCTAGATATCAATATTTCCTAATACCGTAACAATATTATGATATGTTGTCTTATTGGCAATATATAGGTTGATACGACCGATATTTTGATCGGTATATTAGCAGATACAACTGATACGGTTATGCTAATTTATGATTTTCAGATTTTTTTTCTCTTAATATTCGATACCATAAGTATTATCCAATATGTCCATTGCCGATATGATTACGACCGATATGATACCAGTATTTTCATCTTGTGTATCATTTGAAGGATAAAAATATATAGGCTACGCAAAGGAGGGCTTGGTTAAACAAGCTGCTTGAAGCTACGGACAGATTTCAGGATGCCTTCATCAGAAGTGGGGGATGGTGTGCAGTGACAGCACAACCAGATGATTTTTCCAATTATGTAGCATGTTAGTAACTGAGATTTTCAAATTGCATTAGTTCCATGGTGCAAATTAGTGTGAAGCAGCCAAGCAGGATGAATATCCCTGAAACTGCTTTTATGTCCTGATTAATCCTTCAGAACAGACTTCAAAGCAGGGGAAATTAAGTAATAAAGAAGTCATTTGCAATAATCATTTCCTAAGAAAATGGACATGGAACAGAGACACGAACGACTATGGTGACAGGTTATTTTTAGAAAAAAAGAATAGGGCACAACACACCAAGAACATATTAACCTAAGCCTATAGTTTTTTTATAGATGAAAATATCATTAATGAAACAGTATTATTTTAAATTAACAATCACAACTCCATATACATGTCAATAGTATATTTATAAACTCTATTCCTTCCTTTAGTTTTCTTTGTTTGTGGTGAGCAATCTCCAATCACTCCCTCACCCTGTTTTTGTAGCTGTGGAAAGCTTAACCACCTCAAGCTATCTCTCACCTCAATTTTCTTTTTATTGTAGGAATATGCAAGAACTAATCCCATGCCAATACCCCTTTTTCGCCGTACATGCAAGGAAACAAGATCATGTAGCACCAATTTGAAAGTATTCATTACCAACTTCACGACAATTCTATAGGAGAAATAGAACTGAAAAAACTTATACCAACCCAGGCTTGTGTAGCCTATGCGAAGCAAGTTGATTCCCTTGTAATATGGAAAAGGTTGTACCAATAATTAAGATTTTACGAATAGACAATTTCTCAAATACCGAATTTCTAAATTATAATTACACAGAAGAGGAAAAAAAATAGATGGGGATAAAAAGATGAAATAGAAGAAAACAAAAGAAAAGGCACGAATAGATAGCTGAAGCCCAGGACAAATGGCTAGGTTTCTTTGGTAGGAGACTACGTTGTTTTTAGCTTTTTTGCTAATCAACCCACAATCTAAGGAAATATTCATTAAAAACCCTTTTAGTTTTGAAAACAAAAGAGCCCAAAACCTATCTCCAGCTTCTTTAAAGGTGTACTTTGCATCAGTATGCTCAATTATCCCCTAAAAAAGAGAGAAAAAAAAAGTACAACCCAGATACTGATAAACTTTTCAAAACCAGATCTACTCATATCAAGGCATCGGGCGACTCCTTTTAGCATGCGATATTCTATGCAAAGTACAAAAATGAGAGTAAAATCTGTGCCACAACGTTTATGACAATTACTTACAGTGCCTTCTCATCATCTTGTTGAATTTTCTTCAAACTTTGACTCCGTTCTTCAATGGAGAGCCTTTGCTGATCTAGCTCGTTAATCTTCTCCTCTATAACTGTGTTCATGTAATTGAGAAACTCTCAATCTTAGTGATAAAAGCCAGTAATCTGGCAAAGCATCAATCGGTGCAATCAAATACTTATCTAAGCTCCTCCAGAAGCAAGTGCTCCGTTTGGAGCTCCTCATCCAGCTGTTTTTGAAGTCGGCCTAGTTCTTCATCAGCAACCACATTGGATTTTGCCTCTTCTATCTTCTGCTTACAGTCATCTATTTTTTTCTGAAAATCTGTAATAAACATGAAATTGTCACCTCATTTAAGATATCTTTGATATGCATCTTTTTTCTCCCTTCACATCCCCCCCCCCCCCTAAGGAAAAAAAAAGACCAGTCCAGACCAGACCAGACCAGATCAAGCCTTATGATGTTTGTGATTTTGACAAGTGCTTTTTTAGGAAAAAAAACAAAGTACTTTGTGGTGTTTTGAAAAAATAAATTATGAACTAAAACTCATTTAAAAAAAAACTTAAAGTCACTTATGGAGAATCCCAGTCAACTTTTTAGGAAGTCTTTTCAAGAAGATCTTTTCCATCAATTTTTCCCCCCCCCCAAAGTAGTTTCAAAATCAATGCCAAACAGGGAGGTTGGCTATATGAATTCTTTGCCTCCATCATAAAATAAAGGACAAAATGTAGAAATTACGAGTATCTTTTTAGAGATACATCATACAACAAAAGAATAATCGATATTTTAAATATCAATAGATATGTATTAATATTGGGAGGTCCAAATATAGGTATATCTTGATGTTAAAAAAATATATTGATATGTAATATTACAATAAATCATTTGATATGCCAAATATTTAATAGACAAAGAATTATCAGCATTAAATTATAATTCTTTACTTTATCCCTTAAATTTATAAAGACTAATCCTACATTATTTTTTTTTTAATTTTAAGTAACTGGAACATAAAATTAGAAATCCAATACTGTCTGATATCAAATAATAGAATTAGAATTAAACATGGAATTTGAATTCTAATTTCAAACTCTAGGTGAAACCAAATGGGGCTTTAGCTTCTCTAGCCACATAATAAGGCCCCAATAAGTTTCAAAAGCAAAGAACAATAGTGAAAGTCCTATATTTGACCATTTCTCTAGCATCATTGTAGGTGGTGAATAAACGTGATTTTTTTTTGGCTTCCTATCTATCTAGATTGCTTAACAAAATTTGTAAAAATGTGGGACTATCTTGTGCTTCAATGGTGATCAACGTTGTAGGAGGGGTAAATTGAGTAGTGCAAAGCACCATGGTGTGAGGGCGTGGAAGGATACACGAATGAAGGTTGTCAAACTTCATATCATCTGCTCACCGCAATTACAGTTGCAGCATGGAAGTGTTCATATTGCTTATGGCTCTTTTAGAATTACACGTTCAAGATAACCATCCCCTCCACCAAAGGATCTTCTAAAACCAGCATTCGCAAAAAGGAAACAAAAAGCAATCATGAAAATAATTCATCACGAAACAATTTCACAGCGTCATGGAAGTTGCTTCCTAGTCGGCTAACTGCTTATAGAATGGAATTTGTGCTCTGTGATGCAGTTTAAACTTGAGCTAACAGCAAGGATGGATTACATGGATTTTACTTAGATGAATGTGATGGAATCTGTAATGGCAGGAAAGACTAGCTCAACCAACAGTGGGGTTAAAATTGCTTAATAAGGAAGGATTACAAAATGGGAAAGAGTCACTGAACCTTCCAACGATCAATATAGGGGCTCACTCACCTAGGGGATTGGCAAACACACAACCAATCCAGAGGATCATGAACTATTCAAGAGGCCTTAGCTCTATTACAAAATGGGTGAACACTTCACTGACTAATGGCTGTGTTTTCTTCTATAAAGGAAAAGTTGCCACAGGAAAGAATAGGGATTGGTTCTGGGCTGCTGAAGGAAGGTTGAAACCAGGAATCAAGCCTCGAAATTACCAAGTACAAGATTGCTTCCTTGAATTCTCCCTGTTCATTAATGTTGATACACAGCTGAATGTTGGGATTGTTTTCTTTGGAACCAGAAGGCAGCAGAGCCTTAACTATTCTCTTGGAAACCACATCAGGAGGCTGCATTAAAGAAGGTGGTTGCACCATGCTTGGTGACTTCATCACGGCTGGCGGCTGCGTCACTCTGTTCAAATAGATCTAGGTAGAGTTGACCTGAGCAGGAAAGGTTTGTGGTTGCAGAAATTTTGAGAAATTTGTAAGGTCACTTGAGTGTGAAAAAAATACACTAATAACATCAAATAGACACATGATAATAAGGTAAAATGGACATTTCTCAGAGAAAAAAGGTATAACCAAGTAAGTATAGGGAGAGCAAGATATGGTGTGTTTTTCGTGTGCCATCTTTATACACAAGTGTCCTATAACTCAGGCTGTTATTTTTGCTGCTTCCAAATGATGCTTAGATGAAGCTGTACTCCAGAATATGGTAACCACAAATTCCACCTCGAAATATTGGATCCTATAATTCTGGTCTGAAGCACCCAAAATGGATTTCAAAACACAGCAACTTAAATTTGGCATCACTATTTTCAAAAGAGTCTAAAAATCATTATCACAATTAATTCTCTCTCCAAATATTGCATCCAGTCCTACTCAAAAGCAGTTTTTAGACTAATCATCCAAGACTTGTTTGCATATCACATGCCATTAATATGTTATGATGAGCATCAGCAATGAACTTGGTAATTTTTTGTAAACATCAATTTCTACTAAACATCAGCTTATGAATGTTGGCAGGAAGGCAAGGTCAACAGAGGTTTTAGAAACGAACAGAAAAGGAATCATACTTCCTACTAACTTTTTGAACGATGAGTTCAAGCCAAGAAGAAACAGCACATTACTTGCTCCAAAAACATGGACATAAGGCTAGCTAAGCACGTGGACTCTTGTCTTCAGGCAGCCATCTGTAAAGTAGTTTATCTACCTCCTTTTGAACCCCAGCTCATGCATATGTGACTTTCAACATGTTGGCAGACGAGGAAAAGCTACTACTGGCACCCAAAATGTAGGGTACTCCTCATTCGCAATGAACCCTGCTATATCATATAACACAATCCAGCAAACTCTCCTAACAAATATTGAGTTCAAGGAGGTATTGAGGTGTGCCTCCAAATTGATCATTGCTAACATTCTTGCAAACAAAAGCATATAAAACTCCAATGTCCCAACTAAATTTCAGATTATTACCAAACGAAAAATCCACTAATATAGCGTCCTATAGAAGCATGAGCAGGTTTTTCTTTGACTTTTTAAGAGAATGAAAAGTACTATCTGCAGCCTATATCAAATGAGTAAACATTTAGATTGTATGATGATTGATGAGCCACATCATCATTACATAACCACAGTCTATCAAACAAACTATCGAAATAATATTTCATCTTAACACACATCAGTATTAACTAATACCTTCTGTAATTTCTAATCAACTTGATCTTATAGGGACAATGATGCTTCTTTTCAGACAACTTTCAATTCCCCTGTGTTTGCTGAGATCATATTCTCCATACTTCCTTCATCAATGAGCATATCACAGACCTAACCTTGCTGCTACAAAGAAAAGGCATCAAAAAATTGTTCCATGCCACCAATTTTTGCATTCAGCATTCATTGTTGAAGTATCACTCTTTTAATAAACAATAACCCCCCCCCCCCCAAATGTATTCTTCCTTCTCATCATTATAATCATCATGAAAAATTTTGGAAACTCCTTTAAATCCCCTTCTAACTATTTTTCCATTCATTTGAAGAGGTGCCATGCATACAATTTGTGTCATCACAAGTAAAACAACCTCCTTGAGCGTTGTTAGTTCCTTGAGTTAGGTAAATTTCCCTTGATAAAGTTTAGGTTAGAATTACTTGGTCTACGACTAAAACAACCTCCTTGAGTGCTGTTAATTCCTTGAGTTAGCTAATTTCCCTAAATAAAGTTCAGGTTAGAATTACTTGGGCCCAATGTCTTATTGGATCCTTCCCATTGTAGGTCTCTTCCACCAACACTTTTAATACTTCTATCACCTGCCTTATATATATATAAAGAAACCATTTGGCAAGCTCTCTGCCTTATTTTGTAACTGTGTTTCCTTAAACCAAACCGATCATTCCCCAACCTCCATCAAACACCATGACTTCCCCAAATTGGTAGTCTCCTCGCTCAATATTGTTGAGCACTCTTAAAGTTCAATAAGTGAATTACTCCCATGTCTGCCCAAGTGGATTCATTTGAACCTACAAGAGAACAATATGCCATTTGCTTATTGGATTCACTCGAAACAGAGATCATTAAACTAAGAAATAATCCTCCACGATCATTCCCTAATTTCCTTGTCTTTAAGACATCAAAACTCTCAAAGAGCAACATGTAATCAGTTGGCAATCATTTGTTTCACAACTTTACCTTCCAAATTAATACTCCTTAATCTCCCTCTCTCAACACTGAAGTGCAGTACATTTCAGGTTATGCTTTTTAGGTTGTAGTTTCCTAGGCTATCTTCTCAAACTAGTTACCCTTTGTTGTGCAGGAAGTAACAATTAATTGAAGTTTGGGGAACTTTTCTATGTCTTCTTAAAACTTCACTAAGCTCACTGGCGCTTTCAAGATAAAGGCAGGCCAGAAGACAAGATTTCTTGCATTGCAGATTTTGGTAATACAAAACCTCAACCTACAATGCTGAGAGATTTCTATAGTTTGAACTTGTAATCTCTACGCCACAATAGAGCAATCATACTATTGCGTTAAAGCTCCATGTTTACTTGGTGCTTGGGAGATGTATTTGAATTTAGTCTCCCCTCACCACACTACATGAATAAACATCAGTGCTATTGCTTCCATGAATACTGTCATTTCTCTTGACAAAGTTAAAACTTTACAAAATTCGATCAAACTAATTGAGAATTTCATCACCTGTTGATGTTTTGTTTCAAATTTACAATGGAAAAGGAGAACTGGTGGAAATTAAACACAATTCATTGGCTTGGCAGTTAAGTACCCAACCAGGGCCAACTTGAAAGAGTTAAAGTTACAGTTATTTTGCAACCAATATCTTACCTGATCGTTCCCTTAGCAATGCTATCAGCCTTTGTATTATTTCAATACCTCACCTTATTAGTTATAGCAGCGCTGTTTGCCAATTCTACAATCCACTTGTTTCACAGTGAGTTCATTCTTCTTGTCCAGCTTAAACCCCACTAAAGTAAGAAATCAAACTTAGAAATCAATAAAAATCATTCAGATAAATGGTGAACTTTAATCATGTCCTTCTACCCATCTATATGACAAATGGTGGTGGTAATAACTAATAAAGCAGAAGTCTTCACAATCACAATAAGTCTAATAAAGCCAAACTTAAACAGGTTGTGCAAGATTTGATCTAAGCACTACAAAAACCAATTTGACTGTGGTGAAACCAATCGGTAAAAGGATGTAAAACTCCTCCAGTTATTTCTTCTTCTTCCCATGGTAAGTACAACACAATCCTCACTCTTTTCCACCCGTCTCCATGCCTTTACAAAATTGGTATGATCATGGGATTTTCTTCTGTTTATGCAGCCGTTTTGGTTTACCTTTGCACCATTATTTTTAATGCTATCCATCATAGAATTTCTTTCATTTAAGCTAATTTCCAATACCAGTCAGCAATCTAAAAGCTTTGAATTTACAATAAAAAATGTTGGAATTAATAGGTCTCCAGATTTTTTGTGTTGTTAATGTGAGCTATATCATAGTTGTTAGGTCCTGCAATGGAAGAATTGGACTAAACGGTATGGTTGGGATCAACTCACATTGAAATGCGGTCATCATACTCTTTAAATCAATGAATAGGTCATAGATGCACAATTGAATTAAGATTAACCTATTCTAACCCAATTGTTACACCAATTTTTCACCCTATTTGATACCTGTAGCATTATTAAATGCTCTATCTTTTCCCTTCGAGGCATTCTTTATCGTGTGAAACCATTTTCCTATAGCCATCACAACCCCAATTCAGCAGAAAAGAACAGGATTAGAATGTTGCGTTTTAAACCAGCCAAAAGTGATCTGGTTTGAACCCACCCGAATTCTAAGGTTGCTATATATAGTGCGGTGGAAACATCCAAAATGCAAAGCGTGTCACTCCATAGAATTAGGCAAAAGTTAATTCATTTCACAAAACAGCAATATATATTTCCCCCTATCCTTATCACTAAAAATGGACGCATTTATGGCCAACATCCCAACAACCATGAAAATGAACTTTTAACAACGTCATCATTGTTTCAGTTATTTCCGAACATGTTTCCACGCAAGAATAAAAAGAAAGGGACAAAACTTGCAATTTCTTGGAAAAGGTGGAAAATTGCAGCGTAAGTGAGAAAAATAGACCTCGAATCGAGCTCTGAATATCGTTAAAGTCGGAATTTGACGAGGACTGAATTGCATTGGAATATTCGAGACACTGGGACAAGACGCGAATATCTCTTTTGTCCCTAAGAACTCCAACAAGGTCGTCGCAATAGGACCACAGATTCTCTAAGTCAAAATTTCTCGGCGCGTCGCCCATGTTTCTGGTGAAGTGACCGACACCCAAGGTCTCTCAAGCACAAGGATTGAAAGGTAGGAGAAAGGGGAGATAATGGCAATTGCAAATTATACACGGTCGACTTGATACGTGCTCTCGCTGCGTGGATGTTCAGTGCCAATGGCTTCTGGGGAGAGAGAGAGAGAGAGAGAGAGGGAGAGAGAGGGGTTCAGAGAAGCTTGTTTCTTCTTTCTTGCGGAGCGCTCTTCTTCATCCTCCCTCGTTCCATCCCTCTGATTCAAATTTCTCATTACAGTATTCTGAAATTTATTGCATGTAAACTTACAAATCATACCGATTCAAATTTACCTATTTTAATTTAATGTTATTAGCC
>JAODPA010033076.1:0-12375 GCA_025585075.1 Nepenthes mirabilis | reverse complement strand
TAATATGTACATAAATACCAAATGTACGGATCGTCTACGTCCATAAAGTTAGGGTTATGAATTTTTAAAGCCAAATCATGTATAAATTATAAACAATTTAGATAAAATCCAAAGGGGGTGCAGGTTAGGGTTTTGATGGGCATAATTTTACATAAAACTACCAAATCGAACACCCAATTGTTAAATTAACCAGTTCGAGGTATGGGTAATCATATTCTAGAGCCAATTTATGTAAAAATTTTAAAAATAAGTGGGTAAAAACATTTGAGAGTGGGTTAGGGTTTCACGTGCAAAAAAAGATCAAAACTAAGAAATCAGACATGAAATTCACATATGTGCATACTCAAGTCATTTCTAACATGAAAATAAAAGCATAGATAGATATTAGGATAAAAATACCCAAAGAGACCTTATAAACAGTGCGAAGAGAGAAATAAAAGGGTATGAATGCACTTGTGAAAAATCGCTCTCTCTCTCTCCTCTCTCTCTGGACCGTTGCCAAATGACGTGTGAAAAATCGAAAGCGTCCTTATACGCGGATTAGCGCTCGAGTGCTCATCAAGCGAGCCTCGAGCACATAGTTTGAGCGCACTTCGGGTGTGGCAGTTCTGCCCAGCGCGCCCTGGGCACACCTCAGGCCCCCCTTGGGTGCCGGCCTACCGATTTCTCTTTTGGCTTCTAATACTAACTTCCCGCATACATTTAAACCTAATCTTGATTATATTAACTTAATTACCCACAATTACGATATTTAAAAACCGGTACATTATAATTAGAATTGAAAAATAAACTCATTAAGGCACTTAAATTAATAAAACTTCACCTCAAACCCTAATTTCACCTCAAGCCCCATAATATGCGTAAATTGTAATTTTGCCCTAGAGACGCACATACCCCCCCTACTCATGCATGTAGCTGCCACTCTTCCCCTTCCTCCCTCACTTAATAATTAAAAAGAAATAAAAAGGGAAGCCATTCTAAAAAACCCTAGTTCTTCTTCAATACTATAACCTGGCCCTAGCCACCCCTTGCTCCTTCGAAACACTTATTGTAACAACCAAGAGAGAGAGAGAAAGAAAGAGAAGAAAGAATAGAGAAAACTCTCTAAAATTCCTAGCCTCATTCTTAGAGATATGGGATGAAGGTGGTGCCTTCATAGATTCCTTTATGGAGGACTTTTGATGGCCGTGTGTAGTTAATAACCACTGTTGCATGCATCCCAAGGCAACGGGAAGTTCCCCTCTTGTTTGGATGCTCTTTAATCTTTTTATTATTCATAAAACTTGATCTTTCACTATTACTAATTGGTTTAAATAATTTAAACTGATAATAAATCATAGGTGATGTATAATAAATTTCTTGGCCATTTGATTTGTTTTATATTGATTTTGAGGTTTTGTCGGGTTGGTGCGTGCTTTGTGGGCGGTTTCATGTGTCCTGCCCGGTGTGGTTTTATTCCAAAAAAAAATTTGTATCGGCCAGATTGAAAAAAAAAAAAGCATCCCGGCTAGGTATGCTTTATCCCTTTTTGGGGTGCAGGTTTGCTTTTCATGCCCGTAAGGATGGACTTCTTGGAATTCCCGGTTTGGAGTGGCAAAGGCCGGTATGGTTCTGCCGGGTTGGTATGGGCTTTGTGGGTGGTTTCGTGCGTTCTGCCTGGTTTGGTTTTATTCTGAAAAAATGTGTATCGGCCAGATTGATTTATTCCTGTTTGGCTGCTGGTTTGTGTTATTTAGCCGGTATGGGCATGCATGGACGGTTTGCCAGGTTTGATATGTATACCGGGATTGATTTTCTATAGGTAGTGCATTTTCGCAGGTATAGTGCATATAGCTGGTATTGAGAAATCTAGAAAAAAAAAGAAGCATTCCAGACGGAATGCTTTCTTTTAGGCTAGTTGTCCAATTTGCATCTTTTTGCCGATTTGGTCCATTTTGCTGATTTTGTGCCCTTTGCCCCGTATGAAGCTTCCCGGTTGGGTATGTGTTCTTTCCTACTAGGAGTGCAAGTATGCTTTTCATGCTAGAATGGATAGCTTCTTGGAAGTCCCGGTTTGGATTGGCAATGGTTGGTATGGATTATGCCGGGTTGGGTTGGGCTTTGTGGCCGGTATTGGAGCCTGGTCGCCCTAGTTGCAAATGGGGGAGCGCAGTGCTTGAGGTCACTGTTATCTTTAGCTTCGCTAGCTTGTGTATATGAATTTTGGTTGGTTTGGTTGAATGCTAAAGGCGGATGTATCTCTGCTTGTTTCCTGCGTTATTTTACTTTGGTTTTCGTGACATGTTTCATGGTGCCTGGGGAATGTTCTAGCGTCTTTATTATAACTCCAAGTCGACAAAATATTTAAAAATAGAATATTAATTTTTGTAATCTCTTATTATTTTTTAAATTTAATTTACTTACCAAAAAAAAATTTTGATTTTGAGGTGATATTTGACTAAGGTTCATGCCAGCATTTGAATCGCTGCACCATAATTTGGCAAGCATTTGAAAAGTTTTCAAATGTTGAAGTGTTGATTGCTAGATTCGCTTGATTCTCACGTGATTCTTGGTTATTTCAAGTTTTTAAACTTTATATCATTATTTTGGGCCTTATTAATGAAACCTTTAGAATTGTGACCTCTAATATAATTAATTTATTCTTGTTTTTCATAAATCAGTAGATTTATGAAATGTTTGATTCACATGAGACAAGCGTGCGAGGCCACGTTTAAATGCCAGGGACAAACTTGAGGTAAATTGGTAGAGTTATGGGTCTAGTCATGTTTTCTAGAGGATAGAGTAGACATTTTGGTAGATTACAAGCTCTATACTTAAATCTCCTGGAAAAATGATGTCATGTCATAAGGCTAAGAGTCAATGTCTGACAGACATGCGAGCCAGTATTCAGATGTCAATTATGTTTCATGGCAAATTTGAGTTTTAGGGAAATCTATAGGATAGAGACCGAATAGGTTGTACTTTTGATTGTTTTTTGGCCTTAGTGGATTAGATCATGGGTTAGAGTATCTAGTAGACTTCATGGTAGAGTTACATTCTTGGTGCAAATGACACAATGTAGTATTTGAATGTTAGAAGACCATATTTTTGGTACGATAAGAGTTTTCATCATAAGCGTTAGGGTGACTAACATTACATTATTACTAGCGTTTAGAGCTACAGTCAAACCTGTTGGGGTACCAAGTGTTGAGCACTTAGAGTACTCAGAGGGCCTTTTCATATTTTTTCCTAGAATGATCTTCCTTAGTGTTGTCCTTGGCTACGTGAGTTGCCTTTGGCATTCATAGGTAGGTAATTGAGATTATATAAATATATTATCTTATCAAGAAATATAAAAACTATAGAATTGTAATGTAACCTGTTGCGTTCCGGTTCCACGGAGGGCCGAGAGATGCGGAGGTTGGCGAGGCGCAACCGGCTCCGTGGAATCAGGCAACACAGATGTTTGAGATGCTGGATGCGAGAGGAAGATCAAGACCGGGACTTTTACGTGGAAAACCTCCTCTTGAATGAGGAGGAAAAACCACGAGGCTCAGGGCCTTGGAAATGCTTCACTATTTGGGTTGAAATCTTTACAGAGTACAATTGTGAGGGTTAATTCCTTCCTTCTCTATTGTTTTTGTGTTTCTTCCTTAGAGGGCTATGCTTGCTGGGAGTCGTTGTCACTCTGGTTGGAGATCTCTTTTAGGGTGGTCTCAGTGAAAGTGAGAGTTTGCCCCGAGGTCTCTCCCCTTTCCAAGGGAGCCTCGTTGGGTATTTATAGGGGAGAATGAACTATTGGGGAGGAAACACGTGGCGCCCATCGGGTGGCTGAGGAGCCGGTCCACTATTCTACTGACTCCCTTCAATGCTGCTGACGTGCGGGAGAGCACGCGGCTAGCGCCGCTGGTAGGCCTGCGCGTGCAGGGTCTGAGTGACAGTCTTGATTTGACTAGGCGTGCCCTGTTGAGACGGCGACTGGCAGTGACTGCAGGTCCCTTGGAAATCGGCGAAGTTGCCTAGCTGGCATCCCCAGTCGTGAATGAGCAGTCCTCGTCCAGGCGTGATGATCCTGGCGAGTTCGTGGGCTCGTGAGAGAGAGCAGCTCCTGGAGGGCCTTCTGGGGAAGTCTGGGAGCCTTTTCTTGACCTCTCGGGCGATTCTAAGACTCAGCTGGGCTTCTAGAGTTCTCAGTCTATTCCGTATCCGTGCACCTTGGTGGCGCTAGCATTGTCGTCGAGCTTCCTTATGAACGGACAGGACTTCTTGGGCTATTGTCGTGATCTTGGTTTTTGGGCTATTGGCCTCTACTTTGGGCCTCTTGTTTGTGCCCTTCTTTCTAGGCCGTGTTTTTATAGGCCTTCATATTGGGGCCCAACATAGCCCCTCATGCCAAAGGGCCCGAAGTCCTCGGCCGTTTGGCATGAAGTCATCGGTACGCTAGAGGAGTCGACCGTCCGAGTACTGCGTCAAGCTTGAAGGGAGGTGGTCCCAGGACCTCTTCTGAGTCCGAGGATTTTCGCTGTCGCCACTTTGCTTTTCTGCAGGGCATTAAATGTGGTACCTGGTTGATATGACACGCTGGCAGGCGCCTTGGGGAGGAAAGGCCATCATTCCTCTGAAACGAATGGCCGGTTGACGCATTGCAAGGGTAATGAGTGCGCCTTTTGTTCTCCAGGGTTTATTTAAACGCCTCCTTGCCCTGATTTTCCACCTTCGCGCCTGCTCCTTCGCTTTCTCTTCTGGGTGTTGAGACCTTTCACTCTTTCTTCGTTCGGGCTTCTTCTTCACCTCTGTTTTTCGTCGTTCATGGCGCCTGGAGTGTGAGACATTGCTTCCACAGTGACGCTCGATAGACTCACGGAGATTCGAGCCCGATATCGAATCCCTGAGTCCATGGCCATGATGATTCCGGAGTTGCACGATAGGGCACTGTACCCTCCGGACGGCTTCATTACCATTTACGAAGTCCACCTCAAAGGCGGGCTACGGTTTTCCATCGCGGAGGAGCTTTACGACATTATGAGGGCGCTCGGGGTGCCTCTTGCCAGGCTTCAGCCAAATGCAGTCAGGTATCTGGTGTCCCTGTGCGTTTTCTTCCGGTGTCATGAGAAGCTCTTGAATGCTCTTACGGTCAAGGTGATGTTTCGCTTCATGCAGAACCTTGACTGGATTGTAATGACTCCCCGCCCGGAATTTTCTTTGTTGTGCGGAGGTAACCCGGACTCCACAAAGCGGTTGAAGGATAAATTCTTTTTCCTTGGCGTCTACGAGCACTGGGCCATCCCTTCTAAGTGGGGGAAAGTGGCTTGTTAGTACAGCTCTGACCCTTCGAGGGAGGACAGGGAGGATGTGAAGGTGTACACGGACTTGGTGCTGGCCAATCTGTGGTCCTTCCATCTGAATAAGCGCGACATCTGGCTATCTCCTGAGAAATTTAAGGAAGCCAAGTGGGGACCACGGGATGAGGCCTCTGGCGCAGCTCCTTCTGTAAAGGCCAAGGAGAGACCGAGGATGAGAGCTGGGACACTGAGGATTGGGGGTCCCGTTGCTGAGCCCTCCTCCGGTGATGACGATGATATTTTTTACATTGATGGTTTGAGCGACGATGACGTGGCTGCCCCTCTGCTTAAGAGGTCAGGGACTGGTTCCATGCCTAAGTCCTCGGGGTCTGGAGGTCTCGCCTTCACTTCCACTGCTAATCTTGCCGAGTCTTCAGGAGCCATTATTCAGATGGTAAAACTACTGGACGTCCAGCTCCTTTGTGACGACGATGATGATGATGTCCCTCTGATCAAGAGGCCGAGGATTGGAGTCCCTCTTTTGGGGTCCTCGGGATCTGAAAGTCTTGCCTTCACTTCCAGTGCTAATCCTCTTGCTGGGTCCGTGGAGGTGCCTGTCCAGACTGCGGAGATTTCGGGCATCCAGCCCCCCTGTGATGATTTTGTCTCTGAAGTTCCCGTTGATCTGCCTGGTGACGTCTCGGACAGGATTGATCATCCTTCCGAGGACATAGGAGGCGGGAACCCCACGGTGGACACTGAGAGGGGAGCGGTGACTGAGATGGTCCGAGAGATGGCAGAGGTTGGCGAGGACCTGAGCGTTGACGAGCTCAAGCCCGCTGATCCTTCTAAGAGTCCTATTGCGGACCAAGTCGAGCGGTCGCCTGAGTTTCTTGGGGATCTTGACTTTGAGGCAGGCTTTCAAGTACCTTTTGTAGCCGCCGAGTCCGCATCTGAAGCGGCACCTGTGGGGCTTAGGAGCGGTCTTTAGGAGTCTGAGATCCACAGGGAGTGTGGCATAGGGGACGATCCTCTCGTTTCTAAGGTAATCCTTCTATTTCCTTTCCTACCTTGTTCTCATTTGTTCGTATTTTGACGATCCTTTCTGCTGCAGCTCCGGGGCCTAATCAGGGGCCTCAGTGGACTGGTGGGAGTGATCGCCCAATCCCGCCTAGAAATGGGGTCTTCGAGGGCTGCCCAAGAGGCCGCGCAGCAAGCGGAAGCGGAACTGGCTGAAGCTAAGGAGAAGATTGCTTCTTTGGAGGACACTGTCAAGCTTCTGCAGCTTCGGCAGGGCCTTCTTCAGGATCGTATCCTTCGCCAGGAAGAGAGGTTGAGGACGTCTGTGCAGATTGCTGAGATGGCTCCAGTGTTGGAGGGCAAGTTCTGGGACGACATTCATATGTGCCGCCGGGTGGCACGACTGGTCCATCCACAATTTTCTGTAGCCATCCTTGATCCCAGGAACGCCAGCGCCTTGAGCGTAGAGGACTTATACGGCATTACTGATAGGCCTTTCCCTAGATCTTCTCAGGCAGGGCTTGACGGTGAACCTTTTGCGCACGAGGAGGTAGCTCCGGTGGACCAGGCGGAATCTTCGGGAGCCCAACAGGCTCGAGGGGGGAGCTGAGGGACGCTCCCTTGATATGTTGCTTCCTTGTTTTGTCACACCTGTATAGAAATTTATTTTTATGAATAAGACTTTGTCCTTTTTCGCATCAGAGCTTCGGACGTTTTTTTTTGTCTTGTCTGCATGGGCGTGTCCTTTCTCTTTCTTCTTTTTTTTGCAGTGCGCTGTACGGCGCCTAATGCCTTAGTGTCGAGTGCGTGACCTTTTTCAGGTGCTCGACCCTTTAACTTCTAGCGTTTGAGCGTGCGATCTGCTGATTTGCTGAAGCTGAGGGTTCCCTCTGGAGGATCGTGAATTGCAGAGTCTCTGCTGCGTTTGATGTTTTTGGTTCCCTGCTGTTGCTAGAGGGAGGTGGCTCCTGAGGTTGGTTGGTGTGCTGCTTGTGATGATGCAGATCTGCTGATTGCTGGCAGCATCTTGATTGAAGTTTAGATTCTGTTTCAGGCTTACAAATGGAAAGCAACTAGGTCTTGTTGGAGATTTTGCTGGATGACTTTATCTGGTTTGCATAGGCTCATATGCCGGAAAGGGATTCGTTCTCTCACTTGTGCAAAGCCGGTTTGCACTGGCTTATTTGCCGGAATGAAATCCGAACTGCTGACGTGGCTAGATCGGTCTTGGTTTCCTTCATGGCCTGTTTGATGGCGCGATTGGGATGATCTCCTGCTGAAGCGGCCAGCCTTCTAATTTTGTCGGTTTGCCGGTATGCTTTCTCCTCCGGGCTGCCTCTTCCTGATTGTAGCATTGCTACTGTTGGTGTGCAGAAGGTCCCGCTTGTTGAGGGTGCAGTTCACTGATGTTGCCTTTTCGTGGAGCATTGTTTGGGTTGCAACAGTTATGGGTTGCTGTTATTAGTGCTTGGTTTGTTTGGATGCTTAGCTGGAGCTGGAATCTGGACATGCCTTGGTGGAGCTGCTGGAATTCTGTCTTCCGGTTGCTGCGGTTGGATTCGCTGGGTTACAGCTGCTGGAATGGATTAGTCAATGTATGGAACCTGCTGTGATGGAGGTTACCGATTTCAATTGAGGTTGCCGATTGGGGCTGGAGGCCGGATGGGCTTTGAGACCGGTTTGGCTTGCTGACATGGACTGTCATATTCCGTTTTTGGACTTGCGCCTCAATTGCCGATTTCGACTTATGGCCGGTAAGGCTTTATCACTTGCCGATTTCAAATGCCGATGTCGACTTTGGCCGGGTTGGCTTTTCTGTGGCCAAGTACAATTGCCGATTTCAATACGGATTTCAATTGCCAACTTGTGGCCGATTTCAATTGCCAATCTCAATGGCTGTTTGGCTTTGTTGCTCATATGCCGAGTTGGACTCGAGATTGCTGATTTGGACTTGACGCCGAAGCGGCTGATGTGAAGAATGATAACGTTCTTGATGATCGTCTGTTCGTTTGTAACATTAGACAGATTTCATATTTTGTCGTTTCTGATGAAAGTTGTCCTCCTGGAGGTTTTTTTTGTATTATTTTTTGTACAAGTTGCTCGGGGTATGCCCTAACATATTATGTTTTATTTCCAAGTCAAATTACTTGGAGATAAAACATAAATTTTATAACTTATTTTTCTCCCTTTAATCCAAAATACTTGCTTACCAAAAAAAAAAAAAAGTTTGAACGTGCAATCCTTTTAGGGACCTCCAGCTTTTAACCCTTTGGCTTTGCTTGAGTGATTACCTATGGGGCCCGGCCGCTGGGACTGCTCAGTTGCGGCCAAGTTTGTGTTGCCTGACCGCTGGGGTCCGACCGCTGGGGCCGCTCGGGTTGGCGCCCAAGTTTTTGTTGGTATTGTGAGTTGCATCACTGCTGGTGGGGGAGCATGAGAATGCTTCAGAATAGGCGTAATGAAAGGATTTTTTTCATTGACGTGCATATTTTACATTGAGTGGCCTCCAGGGCCTTTTCTCTTTTGTTTTTTTTTTTACATTAGTCCGCGCCCATCACGGTCTTGCCTTTTGATCGGCGTGACCGGCTACTTTTTGCTGCTCCGGGGTCGTGCCCGGGTCGTGGCAGGAAGCGGTCGAGATAGCCCTCCGTTGCGAGCCGCTCGACCTCCGCCTGGAGCTTCCGACAGTCTTCGGTGTCGTGGCCGCGGCTGCAATGGTAGTGGCAGTACTCCCACTGGTCGCCTCCCTCTGGGTTCTTCAACGCCTTGGGCCATCTTAGGAACTCCTCGTCCCTGATCTGCCTCAGGATGTTGGTGAGGGAGTCAGTGAAGGCCAGCAGGCTGGAGGGCCGCTCTCCTCCAAGGACCAACCGCTCGGGGACGTTTTGCCCGGACGGCCCTTGGGTCTTCAGTTGGGCGCTCGCCCTTCTTTTTCCCTCCTCTGCCCTCGGGGACAGAGGGTCTTCTCGTCTCCTCGGCTGACTTGTTTCGCTGGTTTTGGGTCCAAAGACAGTCTTCCAGAACCTCTTGAGCCCTTTCTTCATCAGGGCTTGGCTCATGAATTTCTTTCTGTTGAGGTAATCCCTCAACTCGCCAGGAGCCCGCGTCGAGTGTTGCCTCTGGGGCGCTGCTAGATGCGGGCTTTCGGGGTGCGGGCCCCTAGATTGCTCGTCCACCTTCTCTCGGAGGGTGCGGACGGCTCTTGTGAGGCTGTCCACCTTCTGCACTAGCTTGCGTACGCTAGTGTCGGGGCCGCCGCTCACTCTGCCACCGGATGGGAAGCACCTGTCGTAGCGCTCCTCTTCCCGGGTGGAAGTACTGTCTTGCCTGCTGATCATCTTCGGAACGTTGGTTGTTCTTTGAGGGGAGAAGTGCGTGTGCTTCTGTGAGCTTTCATTCCTTCCCACAGACGGCGCCAATGTTGTGTTTCGGTTCCACGGAGGGCCGAGAGATGCGGAGGTTGGCGAGGCCCAACCGGCTCTATGGAATCGGGCAACACAGATGTTTGAGATGCTGGATGCGAGAAGAAGATCAAGACTGGGACTTTTACGTGGAAAATCTCCTCTTGAATGGGGGGAAAAACCACAAGGCTTAGGGCCTTGAAAATGCTTCACTATTTGGGTTGAAGTCTTTACAGAGTATAATTGTGAGGGTTAATCCCTTCCTTGTCTATTGTTTTTGTGTTTTTTCCTTAGAGGGCTATGCTTGCTGGGAGTCCTTGTCACTCTAGTTGGAGATCTCTTTTAGGGTGGTCTCAGTGAGAGTGAGAGTTTGCCCCGAGGTCTCTCCCCTTTCCAAGGGAGCCTCGTTGGGTATTTATAGGGGAGAATGAACTATTGGGAAGGAAACACGTGGCGCCCATCGGGTGGCTGAGGAGCCGGTCCACTGTTCTACTGACTCCCTTCAATGCTGCTGATGTGCGGGAGAGCACGCGGCTAGCGCCGCTGGTAGGCCTGCGCGTGCAGGGTCTGAGTGACAGTCTTGATTTGACTAGGCGTGCCCTGTTGAGACGGCGACTGGCAGTGGCTGCAGGTCCCTTGGGAATCGGCGAAGTTGCCTAGCTGGCATCCCCGGTCGTGAATGAGCAGTCCTGGTCCAGGCGTGATGATCCTGGCAAGTTCGTGGTCTCGTGAGAGGGAGCAGCTCCTGGAGGGCCTTCTGGGGAAGTCCAGGAGCCTTTTCTTGACCTCTCGGGCGATTCTAAGACTCAGCTGGGCTTCCAGAGTTCTCGGTCTATTCCGTATCCGTGCATCTGGGTGACGCTAGCGTTGTCCTCGAGCTTCCTTATGAACAGACAGGACTTCTTGGGCTATTGTCGTGATCTTGGTTTTTGGGCTATTGGCCTCTACTTTGGGCCTCTTGTTTGGGCCTTTCTTTCTGAGCCGTGTTTTTATGGGCCTTCATATTGGGGCCCAACATAACCTATAGTTATCCGACATCTACACCATATCCCATGGATTGAGCCCTAACTTCAAGTGGGATGCTTACAGTCTTATAAACAATACATGACAAGATATCAAGAGATGTCTACACAAGGGAAGTGGGTTATCATCTTATCGATGATTTTTGTAACTTGTATGGACATTGGAGGAATCAAGGCTAGTGATTCCTATTCTTCAAAGTGGACACCATAGGGATCAAATGTAATGATTTCTATATCTCATGTGGGTATTGGAGAAATCAAGCCTAGTAATACTCTTATACATAGGGTTCGCCATGAGGAGCAAGACGAAGTATTTCCTACACTTAGGGTGGGCATTGGGAGTTACTCATGTACATGATATTAAAGAGACTAGTATTGGTTGCTTGATAACTTATTAACATAATTTACCTCGTAATGGTTACCCATTCAGTGAACTAGGATGAGCTTAGTCTTTATTTTATAATGACATAATAAGATTTAGGAAGATTGATATGAAATCTTACATAGTGGTGACCTCTATTGAAATAAAATCATTGAAACCTATACCTCTTATTGATATTTAAATTTTGTGAAATCCTCATTATCATTTTAATAGTTGGGTTAGTGAAAATCTTTGATAGTGATACTTGTAGGTCTGCAGTCATGGTGATAATAGTGAATAGGGTCTTCAATGGATTATAGTGATTATTGATTTCAATTGTTACCTTGTTATGTTTACATTACTTTTCGAGTTTTGTGTCGACTATCATATTATTGATTATGTATTACTTGTTAAACATTTAGTTTAATCACATATTTTATTGGCTCTACGGTAGTGTAGGTTTGTAGAGGTAGTTGTTGATTGATTTTTTGTTGAGAAGCTTATAGGTAGATCTCAGAGCTAATTTGTTTTATTTTGAGAATTTGCGAGGATTTATTCTCACTATGGTAGTAGAGACACTTAGTGTCTATCGAGGCTGTGTTTCTTTGGTTTTGTATGCACCGGGCATTACATTTTACCTCAATGTTCAAGTTTTTATGTAAGCAGTCTGAGTTGAATACTAGGTGCTCAAGTTTTAGTCTCCACACACGCTTTGTAGCTCCGACATCTACAAAGAATGCAAAAAGGGGCTTAGAATTCTCACCTATTCTAATTTCAATCTGACACAATAATTCTAAACCTAGAATATCCCCAAATATTGCATATCCTCAATCACTTAGTAAATCATAAAAATGCCCATTGTTGCCCGCCCCAGGTTCCTTTGGATCAGTTGATTGTTCCTGTCCTATTGGTATGACTAGATGTTGGCTTGGTCTTAATTGGAAGCTATTGTCTCCATGTATAAAAATTATTCCTTACCCAAAAAAAAAAAATTAGAAGCTGCGTATTTATACCTGGTGGTTCGGTTGCTACTGTGTTGCGGATTATGGTCCCTTCTTGCAACAGGGTTCGAAGCGGATGCTGTGTCCATTTTACTTGAGTTTGGTGGGGAGAGATTCGTCTGTTCCTGCCTCTTTGGTTTGCTTGGATGTCGAATCGGGCGTCTTGGTGCTGCCGTGTTGTCCCAGGAGGTTCGGATGCATCTGTGTTACAGGTGTTGTTCCCTTCTAACAGCAAGGGTCGAAGTGGTTTCTGTGTCCAATAGTTGATTTTTGATTTTGTGTTGTGGCCTCTTTTTTGGATTACAAATA
>JAODPA010033065.1:0-12375 GCA_025585075.1 Nepenthes mirabilis | reverse complement strand
AAAATGTGCGCAGCTTTTTAAGTTATTTATTTTTAAGATTATTCTTATCCTTTAGTTGAAAAAAAATATCAGTATATTGATATTATTTTAACCATCTAAATTAATATTGATGGGTACGTCAGTAATAGGTTGGCCCAAGAAGAAGGAACAGCCCAAATTCACAACGGTCTATTTGCGCCTGGACAGTCAACGCTAGCCGTTGACCAGACGAAAAGCTAATGAGCCAGTTGAAGTCCAATAGCAGGACGGCTCACTTGGGCCTAAGACGGTTAACGTTTTCGTTGATCGAAAGTATGTAAGACGGTCAATACTTCCATTAACCGGAAGTATAACCAGTTAACTGACTAAAGACCAGGCCTCACGCGGCCTAAGCGCAAATTGGCCCACATGTCCGTCTCGTGCAGTAATGGTCTTCTCTCCTGAATTAGCGCTCTTCACAGAATGCAACCTCCATTATAACGGCTGCTCCCAGAATCAATATACATCCCTGAAAGAATGCGCCAGAATCCTTTTTCTATCTTTTGAAATTCTAACGGTTACAGAATGCAAAAGAAAAGTAACCAATCCAACGACCGTTACAACCATAAAGGCAGCACGCCAGAAAAGACAATGGCCATAGGAAAGCGCGAGTATCAAGCCCTTCAGTACAATGAAGGCAACTCAGCGCAACGACTATAAAAGGCCATGGACTTCACATTTCAAGACATATTCTCACTTGTCTGCAAAAAGCCTTCTCCTACAAAAGCTCCCACGCTTTCAGCATTCCAGCGCTCTCTTTCTCTACTACTACATTTACAGCGAACACAATACTTAGAGATTTTGCTCATTATGAGCAACCCAAGCCTCTCAACCTATGAGAGCACCTCCACGAAACAAACAGTCTCAATATTCATATTATATCTCATTGCATCTACCGTCTTACTTTGAAGGCCGTTTGATTTGAATGTCGGAATATTTTCAATAGGACAATCTCCCGCCATCACCTGATCTTTTATTCGCAATTATAGTGTATAGGATCCAAACTCAGTGGACGAAGCCAGACTCAAACAAGCGATTTGACCCAAATCTGTTCAAAATTTGAATCCAAAACATATCATTGGCGCCATCTGTGGGAAGCTGACAAAAAGCTAACCACTTTCAACTTTACAACACTCTTATCTTCAAAGCAAAAATCATCATGGTGAACACCAAAGTACAGACAAGCATTCCTGCTAGAGATGCTGCTTCCTTAGCCCAGGACCACTCCGCTGGTAATCTAGCTGGAGGAGTGCCGGTACCATTTCACGAGAACCTGGCGGGTTAGATGAGCAATATGAACCAAATACTCCTAATGCTCCATACCTGTCAAGGTAAGAAGAAGCAGGGGGCTCTGCCCTCCACTGCACTTGCCCAGGCTAGAGGAAAAAGAAGCCGGCCAAGAACACTCTAGAGTCTTCCAATGCTCAAAGTTGTCTCAGGTTTGAGGGGTGCTTGGGCCACAGGATTCCGGATGAGAGTTGAGAACGAAGGAACCCCCGATATACTCGGGATGAGCTAAGGCCTCAAGCTTAGGAGAGAGTGCCCCGGAATGAGCGATTTGTCAGCGATAGTAGCTGGCCGGCTATGTGCAGCACCACCGAAAGAACGAAGTTGAGGATTTATCTCAATTTTAAAAGATTTGTGAACGCCTCACGAGTGGAGGCAAAAGCTAAGGAGATCCGGATCCGCATATCCAAGGATGACAACGAACACGGCGCAGATCTGAAAAGGTCCCCCTTCGTGGTTGAGATCTTAAACCACTTATTGTCGGCTAAATTCAAGATACCGACACTGGATTCTTACGATAGGAGAACTGACCCCATGGACCACCTGGATCACTTCCGCACTCATTTGAGTCTTTAGGGCCTGAAAGACTGAGCAATATGCCGGTACATCCTGCTCACTTTGAAAGGAGACGCCCGGATCTGGTTTCACTGGCTCCCATCAAACTCGATCCGAAACTTTCAGAAACTCACCGATCTCTTCCTGGCCCAATACGCTTCTGACCGCCGGGAAGAAAAGTAGTTTTGGCATCTCTCCCACATCAAACAGAAGTAGGGAGAGAATCCGAGAAAATTCCTGGATCGTTTCGTGGTATAGGCCAAAAGGATTCCCAGGCTTACGGAAGAGATGAAACTTAACAGTTTTATCACTGCCTTAACGCATGGGGACTTCTTCAGGCATTTGGCGCACAAGAATCGATAGACCTTTCGGGAAGCAGAATTTATCACCAGGGCCTACACAGCGATTGAATAGGCCAATGAAGCTAAGGGTCTCGAAAGGACTGAATAGCCTCGCTCTTTCCCGGCCAAGGGAAGATGAAGCACAATGGAGGCGATCACTCCCACATGAAGCAGCACAGGATCTGAGTATCGGAGCGAAGGGATTACGGGCTGATCAACTTGACACCCCTGACCGACACGCGTTCCAACGTATTCATGCAGCTCTGTGGGGAGAAGGTCCTTAAGTAGCCCAAACCACTTAAGAAAGCGGAGGGAGGAAATCCAACAAGGTATTGTGATTTTTATCGATCTCCTAGATATTTCTAGGAGGACTGCAAGACTCTTCAGCGGGAGATTGAAGAGCTTATTTGGAGGGGCCACCTCACCAAGTTTGTTAGGAACCCTGGACAGAGTTTTGACACCTCAGGTTGGGAAGGATCAAAGCCTTTCCAACCACGAAATCAGAACGCAGGTGGAGTGGTCAATATGATCACAACTCGACTTGCCAAGACCTCTGTGAATCATAAGGAGCAACAGACTGAGCGGAAGAAATAGCGCACAGGGAATAACGTCATTAGCTTTACTGATAATGACATGGAACATTTAATCTCCCCCATGCAGATCCCCTTATTGTATCCACACTCGTTTCGGACGGTAGCGTTGACTACCAACGAAAATAAATCTTTATCGACAACGAAAGTTCCCGAGATTTGCTTCATCTTAATGTCTTTTTTAAACTTGGTTTAAAAAAGAATCAATTGAAACCTGCCGAAGGCCTGCTATATGGCCTTGACAACGAGCCGATAGCCGTCCAAGGAACAATCCAGTTGGAAGTCACCCTGGGCACATACCCAAGAATGGTGAGTCGTACGCTCACCTTCTTGGTCGTCAACCTACCTTCCGTGTACAATGCTATACTAGGCTGCCCGTGCCTAATAGTGTTCATAGCCGTTACTTCAATACCGCATCTCAAGATGAAATTCTCAACAGCATGCAGTATTGCTAAAGTGTTGGGTGACTAAGTCATTGGTAAGACATATTACATGTCCCAAATTGCTCTAAGTGGCAGCACAAAGGTAACAGGTGAGCTTGACCATCGAGATGAAGCAACCTAACAACAAACGCAGTCTCGTGAGGCAACCGATCTAATCCAATTGAATCTGAAGGACCCAAAGAGGTGTGTACAGGTTGGGCGCTTACTCACCGGGACACTATGTGACGAGCTTATAGCGTTTTCACGACAGAACGCTGATGTCTTCGTGTGAACTACAGCTGTCATGCCTGGGATTCTGACCATAGTAATGGTTCATAAGTTGAGCCTCGATCCCGACCGTAAGCTCATCCTGTAGAAGCGCAGAAACCACTCCATGGAGAAACTCATCACCATCCGGGAAGAGGTGAAAAAACTGCTGGATGCTGACTTTATTAAAGAGATCTAGTATATGGATTGGCTCTCCAACGTTATCCTGGTAAATAAAAGTAACGAAAAATGGCGAATGTGTATCGATTTTACCGACGTTAATAAAGCCTGCCTAAAAGATAGCTTCCCTTTACCCCGAATCGATTTGTTGGTAGACTCGATATCTGGACGCAAGCTATTGTGCTTCATGGATGCGTACTCAGGTGACAACCAGATCAAGATGAGCCCATAGGATGAAGAGCACACCTCGTTTATGACGGACCAATGTACCTACTGTTATAAGGTCATACTTTTTGGTTTGAAGAATACAAACACCACTTGTCAGAGGCTCGTGAACAAGATATTTTAGAAACAGATCGGCTGCAATATGGATGCGTACGTCGACGACATACTTGTCAGGTGTAAGACTACCAGCGACCATATTCACGATCTGGTCGAGTCCTTCACGGTACTCTGTGAGCACCAAATGAGGTTGAACCCTTCGAAATGTGTCTTCGGAAAATTCTTGAATTTCATCGTCTCTTAACGAGGGGTCGAGAGAAATCCGGAGAAGATCAAGACCCTCATGAACATGACTCCGCCATAGAATGTCAAAGATATCCAGAGGTTAACCGGATGACTGGCAGCTTTGTTCCGCTTCTTGGTAAAGTCGGGAGATAAGTACCAGTATTTCTTTAAGGCACTGAGGAGGACAAAAGCAAATGGATTCCAATGGACTGCGGGATACCAGGTAGCCTTTGACAAATTGAAGCAGTTTCTGGCCAATCTACCGTTGCTAACGTCACCTAATGACGGAGAAGAGTTGTACCTCTATCTGACAAGACGTTAGCTCTTAGTTCTGTCCTTATACGCCAGGACTCCGGCTCTCAGCGACCGGTCTACTATGTGAGCAAGACATTGACCGGTGTAGAGACGCGTTACCCACGTACAGAGAAGTTAGCTTTGGTGCTTGTCTTCTCCACCTGAAAATTGATGCCTTATTTCTAGATTCATTGCGTGGTCATTCTGACCAACCAGCCACTTGTTAAGTGAGCTATCAAGTTGGGAGAGTTTGATATTAAATTTCGGTCTAGACCAGCCATTAAAGGATAGGCTCTGTCCGACTTCATTTTCGAGACTACAACGCCAATTTTCGATGAACAGCCCACTGAGGACATAGAATAACATGGGAAAAATCTAGAATGGGTTCTCAACATAGACGAATCGTCTACAGACTCACGCAGCTGTGTCGAAGTGGTCCTAAGGACCCCAAACGGGTTTGAGGTGAAATACTCCCTTAGAGTCGACCTTTTAACCACCAACAATGTTGCCGAGTATGAAACCCTATTAGCCGGGCTAAGACTAGTTAAAGAGTGTTCAGCTAGACGACTGACCGTCTACAGCGACTCAAAGTTGGTCATAAACCTGGTTAACAGGAATTTCAATGTGTGCAACCCTCATTTAGCCAAATACTTGGTTAAGGCGAAGGATGCCAACCGGAGATTTGACCAACTGAACCTGATCCACGTCCCCAGAATTGAAAATTGGAAGGCTGACCAACTTATCAAAGTAGCGGTGGCCGAAAATCCAAAGCAGTACTCGAGGGACATGCAGGAAGTCTTGAGCACTCCCAACACTGAGGAATCGAAAGAGATGCAAATCTCCAACATGAAAAGTTGAATGACGCCTTATTAAAAATACCTAGTGGACAGAGCACTGCCAGATAATACGGACGAAGCCAAGCGGATTAAGAAGATGGTCGGCTGGTACACCTTGGTCGATGAACGGCTATATCGCCGTGGTTACTCTACTCCGTACCTCCGGTGCCTAACTCCCGAGGAGGCTAACTATGTCGTGAGCGAAATCCACCTTGGGATATGTGGATCGTACATCGGTGGTAAAAACCTAGCGCTCCAGATTATGCGCCAGGGATATTACTGGCCAACAATGAAGAAGGACGCCCTTGAGTTCGTAAAGAAGTGTGAGAATTGCCAACTCCACGATAATTTTTGCTACCAGCCGCCCCCCAAGTTGAGATCTTTTCAAGTTCCTTGGCTTTTCGTACAATGGGGGTTTGACATTCTCAGCGCATTTCCCATCGCGATAGGGCAAAGAAAGTTCATCATCACGGATATCGACTATTTTATCAAATGGGTTGAAACTGCCCCGCTGGCCAAGATCACCGAGCACAACGCCTTCGAATTCATCCGCCAGAGTATAATTAGCAAATTCAAAATTCCCGAGGTCACCGTGATCAACAACATAACCTAATTTTTTGAAAAATATTTCACCAAGTATTGCAACAGTTTGGGTGTCAGATTAGTTCACACTTCGGTGGCGTACCCATAAGTAAATGGATAGTTGGAGGTCACAAATCACACGCTACTCCACGATCTGAAAACCAAATTGGAGGACGCAGGGGCCTCCAGAATCGACGAGTTACCTTCTGTTCTATGATCTCACCGGATGACTCCAAAGAAACTAACTCGCGAGACGCCATTTAGTCTCTGTTATGGGATTGAAGCGGCAATTTCGATTAAGATTGGGCTTCCAAATCTTAGGGTCGAATCCTTCGACTATAAGGTAACTCCCAGAAAATTAGGGAACACCTAAACTTATTTGAGGAAGTCTGCGATGTTGTCAGAATGTGAACAGCGGCCTACCAACAATGAGTTGCCCGCTATTATAATAAGAAGGTGAAAGCGCGACAATTCGAAATTGGAGATTTGGTCTTGCAAAGTATCGAGGTTATGAGCAAGATCCCCAACCAGAATAAGCTTTTCCCAAATTAGAAAGGTCATTTTCTAATCTCGGCCATTCTGCAGAACAGAGCAAACAAACTCCAAACCTAGAACAGCAAGTTGGTCCTACGAACGTGAAACGCGATCCACCTCAAGCGTTACTTCCAGTAAGGGCACAGGTAGGTCATCCATGTTGCATGTGTATGCTTGTAGTATACATGTTGATATTAATGAAATAAGAATACTTTTTCATTTGTGCCATGTTCTTTCTTTTATTTTCCTATTCCATGTGCATGTATATAAATTTGCAAGGTTATACAAATAACCTAGACTACTCCTAAATGGGATGGATTCTTACCCATTTGTAATTAAATCATGGTCATCCAGGCGGCCCATGAGGGGTTGAATGAAACCCCGATCATCCAGATGACTCATAAGCAATCAAATTAAACTCTAATTATCTAAGCGGCCCATTGATAATCGAATTAAACCTTAGTCATCTAAGTGGCCTGTTTACAGTCAAAATCTCAGGGGGTTAAAACAACACACGTTACAACCTCTTTCACAAGAAGATAGCGTGATTAGTCACTGACGGTCGACTGGAGCAAAGTACTCCGTCCAAAAGCTAGCCACCCAAGTTCACATCTAGGTAGCACCACCAAACCTCTACTCACGCACGAGTGTAGAACAGGCTTGACATGACATCAGGATTCACCTCGTTGTCTTCTCCAGGACATAAGTCCATCAGAGAGTACCACAAACATCTTAAGTAAGGCAGACAACTAACTTGCGAACAATACACCATGTTGGCTGGCCAACACAAGAACAAGTAATCGAAAAACGGTAACAAAGGTAAGGATGCAGAATATCAGCAAAACGATCATTTTATTAATTATATCTGTACATTTACAACTACAAAAAAATAAATGTACAAAAAGTCTACGGCGGAGCAGAGCCCCCAGGAGGAGGCGGTGGTGGCTCCTGACTACTCCGGGACAACCCCACAAAATTCTTGTGACGACTAACAAAATGGTTTGTGGGGTCAAAGATATCAATTGGAAAGTTAGGGTCAACCATCCGTGCAATGCGTCGACTAAAGTTGACACCTTCCCACACCCGTGCTCACAATATATCATGGACTTCATGGGGACGAATGCGAGTGGACAACTCATTCTCCAGCAATGTAATCCGTCCCGAGAGTTGGTTAGTGCGCCTCACTGTCCGATCAGCTTCCTCTCTCAGTCTGACGTTCTCCTCTTTCAGTCTGACATTTTCCTCTTCTAGACTTGATAGCATAGATTGAAGAGCAACTGTATGATACTCCATCTTAAGCAGCTCCACCTCCCCCTCAAACCAGGCGATCTCTCTATCACTATTTGAGATCACCAGGTCCCTTTGACACAATCCCTTGTTGTCTATGCTTGTTATTCTCTTCTCCTACAAAAGCCAAAAGCGCTAAATAATAGCAAAAGAGAAAGAAAAAGGAAGGAAGATTTCGAAGGTTTACCTGCTAGACTTTACGCTCCGGCTCACTAGCCTACTCTGTGACCTTGACCCCAGCGGCGAATGACTGAAAACAGTAATCTGCTAGACAGGCTCCGTAGAAGCCTTCGCCATAGACTATTCCGACAACTCCACAGTAAGGCCAACTGCCTCAACAGGCTCTTCGGCGGCAGGCTCCTCTGTCAGCTCAACGCTGATACCAACTGCCTCTAGGAACTCTCTGGCGGTTGGCACCTTAGGCGCCTCCTGGAGTTCTTTGGTAGCAGGCTCCTCGAGCATCTCAGCGGCCTGCACAACGGGAATCTCTACGGGCGCCTCGAGGAGCTCACCGGCAGTTGGCTCCTTAGATAATTCAACAACCTGCACAACTGGGAGCTCAATAGGTGACTCCAATTGCACTACCAAGTGCACCGGCTGCCGTAAAGCAAGAACAGTGCTACTCACAATAAAGTGCAGCCTGGCCCTGTACGCCTCCATAGCAACCTCAACATCGCAAACACCAGAATTGTCTCCGATTCCAGGGAATCGACCAGCCAAAACGTAACCTGGCTTTGTGGAGGAAGAAGAAGAAGGCTTCACCATTACCGCCTTCTTCTGCCTTGGACTACTTAGAGCTTCCTCGGTGGAAGGTGCGCCGGCAAACTCGATTGTAAGGGCCTAACCTTTCTCTTTCGGGAAGGAACCTTCATCTTCTGGACTGGAGAAGATGGCCCCTATTGTGCCCTCGTGGCTTCCTGTCGGAAAATCAAGTGGTCTCTCCAGAACTCAGAGAGGTGATCCTCCACCAGCTTCAAAAGCGGCTTTATAGCGGTGGTCTCCTTAGTTGTGGGCGTCATGGTGTAAATATCGGGCACTTTGCCCCAATCCCTGGCTAGGGGCCATGACTCATCAACATGAACATTGAAGAACATATTCTTCCAATTCTTCAAAGAGTTATAGATTGCGCTGCTAATCCGGAGCCCTCGTGAGAATAGGGAAACCCACTCTCCACCCTGGATGAATTGAAATATCACCCTAACCGCTTCCACTGTTAACAGCTTTGAATAGTGGTAGAGAAAAATACAAAACGTGCACAAGTCCGCACAGTGTTGGCATGAAACTGTGCGATAGGGATCTGAAGAGCGGTAAGGATGTCCAACATCTTGTCAGAGACCTGAAGACATAGCCCACTCCTCAAGTGGGCCTCGTATACAGTGATACAACCCTCAGGAGGGGAGCACGCCCTGTCTTCCTTACCAGGCATTCAGAAGACGATCCCCCAAGGAATGTTGTACTCAACGTGTCAAAAAAGTGCGCCCATCACTATTGACACGTGTCACTTCCGGAGAGGATATAATTGAATCAAATCTTCTGGCACATTAATTACTGGGATTGCAAATTCACTGCATATAGACGTGTGGCCAACTTTTTGACTGATAGTCCGACGACATAATGGCGCGTCGTCTCAACTCCCACAAGTTCTCCGGATTCTGGCCCAGACAGTCAACGAATCCGATCAAAGTTTCCTTCGCCAATTCTTCGAATTTTGGCCCAGATGGTCAACGAATCCGGTCAACACCTCCTTTGCCAGTTCTCCAAAATTTAGCCTAGATGGTTAACGAATCCGGTCAACATTTCCTTTGCCATTTCTCTGGGTTTTGGCATAGAAGGTCAATGAATCCGGTCAACGCCTCCTTCAGCCGTTCTTCGGATTTTGGCCTATACGATGAACGAATCCGATCAACTCCTCCTTCACCAGTTCTCCGGATTTTAACCTAGACGGTCAACGAATCTGGTCAATACTTCTCTTTAGCCAGTTCTCTGGATCTTGACTTTATGAACAACAGCTGCAAGTAATTTGATCGACAGACTAAGAGTCATTGCCAGCTTCCCCACCAGGTCACCTCAGGCAAGTAACCCAGCCATTCCTATCCTATCTTGAATATGCTAGAGGTCGAAGTTTCAAACCACTAGTATGGGGGATTAGTGATGGATACGCTAGTAATGGGTTGGCCCAAGAATAAGAAACGACTCAAATCCACAACGTCTTATTTGCGCTTGAACGATCAACGCCAGCCGTCAACCTGACGAAAGGCTAATCAGCCAGTCGAAGCTCAAGAGTAGGATGGCTCCCTTAGGTCTAAGACGGTTAACGCTTCCATTAACCAAATGCATGCAAGATTGTCAATACTTCTATTGACCGAAAGTATAACCAGTTGACTGGTTGAAGACCAGGCCTCATGCGACCCAAGCCCAGATTGGCACATGCGTCCGCCCTCGTGCAACAACGGTCTTCTCCCCTAATTTCGCGCTCTCCACAGAAGGTAACCTCTATTGTAACGGTTGATCTCAGAATCAATGCGCATCCTTGAAGGAAGGCGTCAGAATCATTTCCATATCTACTGGAAACCCTAAGGTTACAAAACGTAGAAAAAAATGATCAATCCAATGACCGTTACAGTCATAAAGACAGCACGCTAGAAAAAGCAAAGGTCCCAATAGAGTGCGGGTATCAAGCCCATTGCATAATGAAGGCAGCTCAGTGCAACAACTATAAAAGGCCATGGAGTTCATACTTCAAGATATGTTCTCATTTGCCTGCAAAAAGTATTCTCCTGTAAAAGCTCCCACGCTTTCGGCATTCTAACGCTCTCTCTCTACTATTACGTTCCTAGCGAACAAATACTTAGAGATTTTACTCCTCACGAGCAACCCAAGCTTCTTAGCCTATGAGAGCACCCCCATGAAACAAACACTCTCAGTATTTGTATTGCATCTCATTGTATTCACCTTCTTACTTTTAAGGCCGTTTACTGATTTAAACGTTTGAGTGTTTTTGGTGAGATAACCTCCCTCCGTTACCTAACCTTTTGTTCATAATTGTGGTATTCAGGATCCAGACTCAGTGAACGAAATCGGATTCAGACGAGCGACTTGACCCAAATTTATTCGAAATTTGAATTCAAAATGTTTCAAATATAATAAAATCATTGCTATTAAGAGTATAAATAATAATAAATGTAGAAATAGACTCTCCATTTTTGCAAATATAGCTATTACTCATATTTCCTATTCGCAGAATAGACAACACTTTGCATATTACTTACTAAAAAACTGCTAAAAAAAGAAATAAATTATGTAATAAATAATTTATTATTTTTTTCTGGAAAAAATCCAATCCATTGCTTAAAGTATAAAAATGAAGTTGACAAAGCATAAAAACAAATCGCCACGGCCACTGCCATATATAATAGCTCATTTATCGGAAATAATAAAGAAATCAAGTAGACTTTTTTTTTTCCATTTATTATTAGTTAGTGAGTTGGATTTTGTAAGGTTCGGATTCCGGTTTCCGGGCAGCGAGAGGAAGGACAGATCAACCACCACAGATAGAGAGAGAACATTGGTAGAGAGAGAAAGAAAGAGAGAAAAGGTCAAAGAGAAACCGCGTGACAAGGCGAAGGATCCCAAAGGCTGAAATCCCTGGAGAGTGGAGGCGGCGAAATGACTGAATTTTTTTTTTACTTCTTTGGAGATTATATTTTATTTAAAGATTTTAGATAGATTGTATCTGAGTATAATTTTATTAGATCTGATTACTCCCTTATGAATAACTCAACAAACTTATTTGTCATCGGAGAATTTGTAGAGAATAAATCCGGAGAACTGTTTCCGGTCAACGGGACGTTGACCGAAGGAGAATAATGGACAGTCAATGGAGATTGATCGGCGGATGACCAATTGTGAATTCCGGTCAACAGGAGGTCAACCGTCTTAGTGTTGCAGAAGTACTGCTAGATGGCGGACTGGCAATAGAAGATGGTCAATGGGAAGATTGACCGGATGGCAATAGAGGACGGTCAACAGAGGTTGACCGGATGAATGTTGAAGACGGTCAACGAGAAGTTGACCGGATGAGTACTGGGCCTTGGAGACTGTGAAAAATGGCAGCTTGCAGTGAGTAGGTGTTTTTCTAGGATTAGTCAATAGGCTGGAAGTTGGGTTGCAGAGTACGCATTTGCACAATGCAGAGCATGCGCCATTTGCACGGCATGGACCTGCAGGAAGCTCGGGAACTGATGAAGACAACACCAAGGGCGCTGTGCGCCGGCCGCTGTGTGTGGGGGTAAAACGGCGGGCTATCGTTTCACTATCACTTGTAAAATGAGAGAGTAGAGAGCACCACAGGGAGGAGAGAAAGAGTAGAAAAAAGAGAGGGAGCTTTGTATTCTCGTGCTCTGTTCTTCGTTTTCGCCCCTAGGGTTTGTGTAGCCAGTATAGTTGTTGTACTTTGTTTCTACGTTTGTGTAACCATTTTACATAGTGAATTTATTGGCGGACTATGTGTCCCGCGGTTTTTCCTCTTTGGTTCGGGAAGGGATTTCCACGTAAAAAATGTTGTGCATCTCTTGTTCCTACTAAATGGTGGTTGTCGATGACGGGGGGTTCAAATTTTTCGCTACGATCTAGTGGATCCGGATCTTCCAACCCCAACAAATTTATTAATTTAATT